>SNQJ01S0170855.1:0-20576 GCA_010110895.2 Picea sitchensis | reverse complement strand
CCATAATTAAGCATGGGTTCTCTTACTCCGCAAAGCGTCTTTCCGTGAGGGCTTTCACCATAAGGGGACCACTTTGGAGTTCATCCATATTTAATTCTTATCAACCATGACAAAACAATAATGAGTCATATTTACATCAAACACTATTGGGTTCATTACCCAAAACTTTGTGCTATGGGTCTTTCTTCAAGGGTTGACATCAATGACAACCAACCTTAATCAACAAACCTAGTGTACGCATTTCATGTCATGGGGATTAAACACATTGGGATCATATCTTGTACGTCGCATGGGTTGGAAAAAGGAGTTGACAGGCCACTCGTTTCAAGTTAAGATTCTGAGCAGTGGGATGTACTCAAAGAAATCATGACCAAGACTGATTAAACCCCATAACCCAAACCTCCATATGTTTGTTTTGATCGCACAGCCTCTTTTCTTATTTCCTTTTCATGGGATCCATTCAGACTTACCCCTCCCACCTCTGTCATCTAAAACAATAGTGAACTCGATTCGCCCTCTGTTTTCATCTGTCCAAACCCTTATGGCCATTGTCATCTGAATTGAGCCAAATGGATCCCATACTTTGTTGTTGTATGACGATGCGAGTGAGGATTTGAAGAGTCTAGGTTGGGATGTGTTTATCAAGAAATTCCAGGGTTATAACTCGCAATTAGCCAAAGATTTCTCCCTCACATTCGATGGATGCAGAGCCAAGCTTGGTGACATCCAATTAGATATCACTGAAGAATTTCTGAGTGAGGCAACAGGACTCACCCTCACTGGCCAAAATTGGTTTAAAAATTTAAAGTTGGACGTGGTACCATGGAGTTTGTTAATCACCTCCAGGAGTATTCACTGCTATGACAAAGGTATGCCGGTATCTCTGTTGAAGATTAGATGGAATGGGTTATTGGTAGTGTTAAGGAAATTTGTTACTTGTGAAGGCCATTATTGTCTCATCTTCCTCTACCACATAAGACTACTCATGCATTTTATTGGTTTCCAATTAAACATGCCTTTTTACTTATTAAGAAGTTTGTATAAAATGTCTAAGAGATATAAAAGGCAGAACTTGGATTCCATCTTATTTCACCATGGGTTGATTAATCTACTATTAGTCCATCATCTGAAAGTACTTGGTGATGATTGGGATTCTTTCTTCACTCGTAATGTCTTCGTTTCAGTGAACCCTGTAGAGATCCCATGGTAGATAAACCTATGCTAGAGAAGCCTCTCGAGCTCTCAAGTGTCAGGCTAGATTTCCTATATGAAAACCGTCATCAAAGGGCATCACCCGATCAGTCTGTATGTGAGCAACATGATGTTATTTCTAGGGTTATTGAAACTCTCGAGCATGAACAAACTGGTTTTCCTAATCCCATTGCAAAAACCATAAATAAACATTCACACAAACATGCAAAGAAAAGTCAAGCCATGCTAGGGTTTCATAACAAAAGGGTTGGGCATCTAATTTCGAGGAGCCTATGCAATAGATCAAAAGATCATGTGAGCTCGATTGAATCGATCAAGATCTGTGAGAACTATGATTATGAGATTGAAAAATTCCTGGCAGAGGAAGATCCAGATTATGCTCAACCAGATTTCAATCAAGATTTAGATTACGTGAATAACCTCCCACCATGATTGAAGGATAACATGGATTTTACTGGAATTAAGCTCAGCCAAAGGCCGACAATAGATAATGGTGGTGTTATAACACACATTCATGCCCTTCCTCAACCGATTGCCCCTGCTGTACATTGTGAAGTGTGTTTACATTGGATAGGTCAGTATTACACAGACATCCCCATGCTTCAAGAAAAGATCAAGGATCTTATGGCTCAAAACGACTCATTAACAAATGAAAACTGACGGCTCAAAACGACTCATTAACAAATGAAAACTGTGAGCTTAAGATCAATGCAAAAACACAAGGAAAACATTTGAAAAGGACCGGCAATATCATAATAAAAAACGCTGATAGTGTCAAGGCTGTGATCAACTCTGAGATTTTGTGATTTGAATTTAGTTATCAGTTGAATGGTAAGATTGGTTTTTATCTTATTTTTTCTTTTATTGTTATCTTTCTAATTAATCTAGATTGATTTATATTTCTGTTGTAAATAATAAGACTGGCTACAAAATCGAGAGATTCTATAGCCAAGTCAATTCTCATATAAAATTTGGAAAATATTAGTTAAATAAATATCTAATTTGCTCATTTCATATTTCTTTCAGGATAGGATTTATCTTGTGGTGATCTCATAAGATGGATGAATGGTGGACTTAGTTAATTAGCCATCTCTTTTGGCTTATTTTGTAAATAAAAAAAAACAAAACTTTCATAATTTTGAAGATATGGTGTGATATTGAGTGGTTTTAAAACCCTCTATCTTTGTACCTTTTAGATCCTTTTGAGATCTGATATTATCTTAGAAGATAGGATTTTTTGACTTACATGAACTCTTTAAATACTCTATATTTTGTAATGAAGATCATCTTGGCGGAGAGCAAGAGATGGGCGATTGATTCCAACACTTAATGAAACAACATTTATGCATTTTGGCTTTAGCCTTTTGTTTATAATGTTGTCATTTATGTTTTGTTAAATCTTGCTACATGTATAGGTCTGATATCTTTAGATTAAATGATCTG
This sequence comes from Picea sitchensis, assembly GCA_010110895.2. Taxonomy (NCBI): domain Eukaryota; kingdom Viridiplantae; phylum Streptophyta; class Pinopsida; order Pinales; family Pinaceae; genus Picea; species Picea sitchensis. Next base: position 17,921 of record SNQJ01S0170855.1, on the reverse strand, counting down.
TGATGTGCAGGATTTTATATCATAAATACCATCTATAATTTTCTTCTCAAAATATAAATGTTGTGATCATATCTTCAATTAGAACGATAGGATTTATCTTTGAATTTTAATTGAATAATGGAATGCATAGGTTAATTTCAGATTTATCTTACAATAATAATGTATAATTATGAGATCACGGGTTTATGTTTATGTCTCCTCTTCAGTCATTAAAACCTAAACTGCCAACACATGTTCCAAATTTATTAGAATAGTCATAAAGTTCATTGCAGGTTTCCCTCTTGGACGTAGTAGCAGGATGATCTCTACGCATACCGATGCTTGGATACACTTCATTAACGCACTGTCATGTTAGCTTTTTTTGTATTTCTTATTTCTATCATCTACTTATTAATAAAATCAAAATGTATGGTTCAACTTTCGTCTACCCATCCATCTACGTTTTATAGTATATTCAATACAAACTTTTTTTTGTTACATTTTTTTAAAGGAAAACAAAAAAAAAGTTTTAAATGTGCTTTCTTTATCTACTTCTCAACATAAGTAACTTTCGCATTTGATTTCGTAAGTTTCGATTAAAACTTGCAAACTGTAAATGATGTATATAAGTGATATTAGTGTATCATTCGCTTAAAAGTATCTACCATAATCATACTATTGCATATGTACAAATATAATATATAGTATCTAGTAATTAGTTAGTGACTTCTTCCTCTTGTTTATTTTATTTTAGTACTTTAGATTGGCTAACGAAGCCATTAAACCTATCAGAACGAGTTACACCAAACGGCTTGGGTTATTTAGACAACCTCGGACCGGACTCATTCTCCTAGTTGACGGACGATCAATTTCACCTATCAACAGATACCACATGAACTAACTGGTTTTAGGTTTCTACTATAAGGATCCTGAACACTCTTCCCAGTTTTGGCTCTACTCCTCGAGTAATTTCTACACATTTCATAGATTTCAGTTTGGTTTCCAACTTATTCTCCCTCATTGTGTCTTACATGGTTGTGATCCTCCTGATAATCCATGCTAATTTGATTTTCAAAGAGACAGTACCTAAATGGTTTTATCCTTGAAGATATCAAAGTATACCGAGGTTATTTTCCAGGAAGGGTATCCCTTCGATGGGAAGATTTATCTACCTTTTGGATGTTTGAGACCTTACTCGAGCCAGTTGAAACTATTGGTGCCAAATTTTCTATTTTGACTTGGGAAACAATTATATTTGATGAACTTCCAAAGGGAGAATTCACATGTTTAGGGTCAAGGATATCTACAAATTTAGAGTCCCCTGATGGTGGTGAAAAAGAAAAGGTTGTGTTGGTTGGTTTTGATGAAGACCCGATTTGTCTTGCCTCCTGTCCCACTACTATTGATGTTTCAATTTTCTGCTCTATAGTTCTCTCAGTTTTGGTCTCTTCAGAGACTGATTTAGCTCTTTGGGTTGCGCTAACCCCTGTTTTCTCGTATCGATCTACAGAGTTTATGGGTGGAGTGTTCCTTCCTACAAAAAGGTTAGAAGGAACCTTGATTAAAAGTTTTGGTTTGGTTTTAATGTATCTTCCCTTTGGGTCCCTAGGTTTGGTTTTAATGTATCTTCCCTTTGGGTCCCTAGGTTTGTTCATGAAAGCAATAAAAAAGAAAAACTACCATTGGGTTTGGGGCAACCTGCTATAACAGATCCGAAGGTCCGTACCTCTCATCTTAAAGTTCCCACACCACCAAACTAATGCTAAGGTTCAAAAATGATCTACTTCCTAACTATTTCCTACCTTAATACATCTCCCCGACAACAACGCCAAAAATGATGGGTATTCTATATTGACTAATTCCCTCGATTAAATTGTCAACCCGGGGTAAGTAAACTTAGATTTGTGGCACTGTATGAGCCAATGCAGAAAATCTAATGGAAGGATTGTCTAACTAAGGAGGTGGTCTACCCTAGGGATCAACAGTCTATTCAATTTATAATTCTACTTTCTAAAGAGATGACTTTTCAAATCTAGTTAATTAACAAATTCTATGTAAATCAACCTTCAATTAATGAGCTTTAAGAAATTCTAGAATTATGAACTATTTACCCTAAGTAACCTTAAACAATGAGCTATGGACTATTTCTAAATAAGCAAATAAAAAACAATCTATTTCAAAACTAGTTAATTTGTCCAACCTCTTTTTAAATAAACAACAAAAAGTAAGCTATTTTTGAGTTATTTGATCTATCTATCTCTGAGCGAGTAAGTAAGCAATTAAACAACTAATCTATCAAAACTATCTTGACAAGTGAACTCTATTCTTAAAAAGAACTCATAACTATTTCTATTTTGCAAAGAATAAACATTAATCTACTTAACTAAAAGCAAAAGTGTTATGACTGTGTTCAAATTCTAATTTTTCAAAACTATTTCTATCTTGCAATAAAATAAGGAAAGTATTCAAAGGTGATGATTATGTGTTCAATGTCGAAGAACATAACGATGGCATCTGAATATTAGTGACAGTTCAAGTGGAATTAATTCAATGCTGACTTCTACAGAGAAATGGAAAGTATGGATAAGGAAATGTATAAAGAGTTTTGCCATCGTAGAAGCAACACCAAGTATTCTTGGAATCTATGTGATCTCTAAATATTGTGCATCAATCATCAACTGCTAAAAAGTACTCTATTCAAAATCACTAACTCAAGTAAAGCTATAAACTCATAAACTCATAATTAAAAATCTTTATTCAAATTCACTCTGTGCAAACCTTTAACTCTTAACTAATGCCAACTAGAAATTACATCTCCAATTCAAAACTGAGATTTCATAATCTAAAATGAACTAATCTATCATTAAAAATCAAACTTCAAAATCAACCAAAATGCTATTAAAAATCATAATCCAATATCTATTTCTATCCTATCATGCTGAAGCATTATTAATGAATGAAACAGTCCTACAAAGAGTAATTGAAGTTGCAATTGAACTTCTCTAAATTAGTACTCTGTCAAAATTAAGACAACTAATCTATCAAAGTTACAAATGAACCAATCTAAATTAATGCTCTGCCAAAATTATCAAAACTAAAGTAATTAATCTATCAAGACTTCAATGAACCTATCTAAATTAGTATCCTGCAGGGTAACTTATAGATAGGAAGAAAAAGACATAACACTACAACTAACCAGCTCCTACAACCTGCAAAAAAGATATAATCATTAACACATAACCATGGATGCTCCTCTATGATATACAAAGTTCAATCAAACAATCTGCAATTAAGGAAAATGAATTAGATAAGCAATTTGTAATTAATATATACACATAACAACAATTAAAATTGAGAAATTCATACAGTAAAGAGATAATTTTGAAATCTAAGTAAGCAACAAGATGAATGAAAATATGTACTGATATACAAAATCACCTAGACCATTGGTGCCCCCCCAGAAAGTTGTGGCAACAATCCAAAGGAAAACACAGATGTCAAATCAATGCAATACTGGAATTAAGCATAAAAATCGAGTATGGAACAAAATCAGTGATAATGTCTGTATCAAACAATAAAATTAGTGTTTCAGTTGTTCCACGAGTAGTGGTATTTATAGGTGATTACAACTTGAGAGGTCGACCACTGGAAGGGTCGACCTTCTCTAAAAATAGTAAACTCATTAAATGAGTTCTAAGAACAACATCTTCTAACAACCTTGTGAGCCACTCAACGATTGCTGCAACTGCCCAATCCAAGGTGTGTCGAGCTCTGTAGCTGGAGGGAATGAGGGGGTACAAAACCTAGGTCCCCGATTCATCCATCAAAGGCCACCAATATAACAACCACAAGCTTTAATGCGCTCCGAGTGTCGGATCGCGTGCCAGATGGAGTGTCGGATCGCGTGCCAAATCAAGTGTTGAATGGAGTACTAGATGAGGTCTTGGATGGAGGATCGGATTGCGATTCTGCCATGTTGCAAGGAAACCATATGTTAGATCTTCATAAACATTTAACTCGGATGAATTGGTCACAAAATCATTGCAAAAATGACAATTATACATACCTGGTGCAAGTTCATGGTGAATTGATATATAAACCTTTGAGAATCCTTCAAAATGGATAAATGAAGCATAGCATATGTAATATCACATGAAAAAATGATTTGGCCATCGAAATAAAATAATCAAAACAGGAACCCAACACATGGCATGGGATGGAAATGAATAGCATGGAAAGGGAAGGAAAGGAAAAACATGGCATGGCATGGAAAGTGAATGCAAGGCATGGCAAGGAATGGCAAGGCATGTCATGGAAAGTGAAGGCATGTAATGGCATGGTAGGGAAAGTCACGGCTTGGAATGGAAATGCATGGAAAGGAATTGCAAGGCATGGCATGGCATGGGTATATTTTAAGGCAGGGTATGGCATGGCATGGTAAGGAACGACATGGGTATATTTTAACAATATTTCAAATATTTTAATAGTAGTTAAAATGAAGACAAAATTATTCCTTTTACATACCTATGGTCATTCAAGTAGTCGATCGGGATCACTTCTAATATTGGCAATCTCCATTAACTTCACGTGCTCATGGTAAGGCAAGTAGTATTGTACCTTTGATGAGTTCTTTCTTGGAATTGTTTGTAGTTGGAGGTTTGTACCAATAACCAAGTTTGTAAAGTGGTATACAAATTGACTTGGTTTATAATATTGAAATGCATAAAAACATTTGTTTCATGTTCTTTTATCCTGTGTCAGATATTCTCCTTTAATAACCATTGACCGAATCATAAATTCAATGCCTTTGGAGTCTGTTACTGATCGCATGAGGGTTTACTTTCCTTGTAAGCATCATGCCAACCAATAATCGATGCCCCACTCATTATCTCTTGGGGAAACCACTGCATATATGTTCCCTACAAAAAATGGAGTGCCAAATTGTGAGTCCACTTAATGACCAATGCATAAAACATTAATTCTGGTAATTCAAAATTTAATAGAAGGATTCAACAAAATTGGCAGTATGAAATATGAGACATGATCATAATCTGTTTAAATACATGATTGGTCCTCCTCCAATTGGGATAATTCCATATTTATACGTTGACCAATGGGGAGTGATACATGATCCCATATATCAAGCCAGTCTATCAATTTACAATCATCCCATTCATTACAACTAGATGGACCACAAAAGAAAGAGAGTTTTCTTGTTCATATTTCAACTATTGCATTGTATGATGTTCTAACTAAATGGAATCCACGAGTGCCCTGGATTATTTTTCTTTCATACCACTATGATCGATCTACAACAACCACCTCCAAAAAATATCTATGTACATGTCCTTTCTTGTGTGATTGGTCTTCACGTGTTACTGCTCCCTCTCCCATTATTGAAGAACACCATTCAACAATGTATTTTGAATTTGGAATGAGGGAAGTATTTGTGAACTTCATTTCTGGCCCGCATAACACTGTTTTTATGCATGCACTTGCTCCATCATGCTCCCCTTTCCCGTGCTTGTACTCAAAATAGTTACAGATGTGTGGTACATTTAGTTTTTTGTGAAGCATACACAACCATTGAAATAAATGAGCATTTTTTAACTGGCATGCACAACCATATGACCAAATACAATGTTTATCCATATGTATGTTCTTCTCCTTAATGTGATTGTAGAAGAACTGAAAACAATGTTGTATGTAGGCTAAGTCATGACACCGATCATTGCTTATGTAGAAGTGATAGTATTTCAATATAACTCCGTTTTGTTCATTACTATACGGTCCATGCCTATATGTGATATGTACCATTATGATGACCTTCTTTGAGTGATAATATTGTCTTTGAATCTCATTTTTCAGTTGAAGGGTGTAGTTCTCAGCGAAATCAGCCAATGATAACACAATACCAACATGAAAGGTATCTTTGCATATTCCAAAATGCTTGTCCTTCTATCGAGCCACATGAACATGCTGAACATAATGTCATGTATTTTCGATGAAGTCCTCCATGAAGTCACAAACTCATACTTGGGAAGTAACCAATTGTATATTTTTTCTTTCCTCTCCTTTATCAATATCACATGTCACATATTTAAATCTTTGCAAGGTGACCTCTTTCCTCCCCAATTCATACTCATCGCTTACATGGATGCACTTTCTCAGTAATTTCATTCCACCACACCTAGGGCATGTCCCATATAAGAATGTTTTTTGATAAAATGTAAAACCCTATGGCCTTCTACACAAGATGTTGTGAATGAAGTCTCTAGATGACAATGACATAAATATAACTGGGAATTCCTGCAAAAGGGTGTTATGAAAAACATAATGTGTGTGTGTGTGTGTGTGTGTGTGTGTGTGTGTGATAATAATAACCATACTCAATGTGATATCTACAACAACATGTGTTACGAATTGTGTTTATTTGAACATACCGAGGATTGCATTTATGGAAAGATCTTTGGCCTAAGTTAAGTGCACTATGTACTATTCTTAATCTCTCATACAATTATGTCTGTGTAATGTCAAAAAAATGTTTAATATGGGGTTCACTACCACTAGGTACCCTTCTCAATTTTAGTACATCTTTTTATTTTGAAGAAGTCCTTGTGTTCTCATGCCAGAAATCCTGAACTAGTCCCTTAACCACTCTAATTAACTTCATGTCAGAACGAGGTGTCCTACCAATCAAGGCCTACAAATATGTTGGGCCCCTTATGTCGAGGCTATCTCGTCTATGAGAATACTTTCTAAGGGTTTTGACATTGCATTTTAAGAGGTGAGAGGTTTGTTGTAGAAAATGATGTTTTCTTGTGATATTTCTAACAATTTTTGTGACAAGCCACATCAGGTTGTATTGCAATATTTAGAATGACATTTCTTACCAATTCTTTGAAAAACATCTACAAGGTTTCTAACAAAATGATGACTTGTTTCTACACTTTTGACTATTTTAATGCCTAAAATTATAATAACAACAGTGAAACTTATATATTTTAACAAAGATAAAAATAATTGACATTTAGCAACATCGGATTTTGGTTCAAAATATTCTTTAATGATTTTATAAGAGTGATAACGAATAGTACAGTTAGGTAAATTACCTTCAAGTGATGCTAGACCACTTTCATCGACCTGAATGCATTTAGGATTTCTTTGTCGCACAATTCTCAATCTAGGTAGAGACGATGAACCCCTATTCTAGAACTCTTGACCTCCCTGCTATGGAGTTAATAATGTTGCATTTATTTCCCCTTCAATCACTGTTATGCAAGAGCATCCTTCCACATCAGCAAATGCGCTAGAAAGCCAACACATAGGCACGCATTGGATAAAGGGAGAGGCACCTACCCTCCCATTTTTAAATTTAAAATATAATCCTATACAAATTTATGTTGTAAGGATGAGTAAGCCAAGCCATTCCTTTTTACATGTAGTGGATAGGGTCACCTTAATGGTTGAATGTAAGTAGGTCTAGATTTGAGTGAGGTCTATTATCTTCATTTATTGTAAGAAGCCGTAGGGGTATGGTGTCTTAATTGAGATAGTGATGGCACTAAGGAGGTAGAGACGATAAGCTCGAGGAGCCCTCTTGGAAGAAGGGGATTCTAAGGGATGAAAGCTCAGAAAAGGATTCTGAGAGAAGAGCTTGAGAAGCTCAAAATCTCAGAAATAGGAGGTAGAATAGTTCTTTGAGAGAGATTGAGAGATATGCGACTCTATTGTAGTCCAACCTGCATATATTGTAATTAGATTTTCATATTAATGAAAAGATAATTGTTTTTCCTGCACATGATTGTTTATGCATTTATATGTTTCATGAATGTATGTTGTAGATGTATAATAGGTTTCATTTGTAGTAGGAAGATATATTTCTTTATCTTCGTTTGAGTTTGAAATATTGTTTTGGGTTGTTTAGGTTATGCAAGGAGTGCACAACAGAACCATGGAGGTTCTGTAGCCAGCACAAGGACTGCACATATGAAATCTTCTGAGTCAAAGAAGAATGTGCCAAGAGGGAACACCATAGAAATCACAAAACTCAAGAGGAACCTCAAGGTTACTGAATACCTTAGAGGAGGAACTATGCAGAGAAGGCACAAAGAGACAGAGTTATTGAACACTTTGTAAGAAAGATCTCTGCAAGGTGTGCATTGAGTAAGAGGTTTCCAGGAGGGCATGAAGTTTTCATTTGAAAGGAAGTGGAAGGTTCGAGACCCTTTGGAGTTATGAGTCATTTAAGAAGATCAGAAGAGATAGAGAAAAGAGTGAGAAGGAGACAGACTTATTCTAAGTCCCAAAGCTCAGGAGGGATAACGTCCCAAGAAGCAAAGATGAAACCCAAGATAGTTGGGTTCGTAGGAGAAGGTTCAAGGTCCAAAACCTTTGAACACTCACAAATTTTCCCGAGTTTGGGAGAACGAAGAATCTTAGGAGGAGGAGTGATGAAAACCATTAGATCGACTGCTAGAGGAAATATAGACCATTGAATCCATGTCTAGACACCCAAGGGAGAGCCCAAGGAGGAATACAGATCCAAGCCATAGGATTTGAGCACAAAGGATCGATAGTCATCTAATCAAGGTAAAGTGCATGGGCCTTAACCCTTAGTGTGCACAGACGAGAAGACTTGCCAAATTCCTGAAGTCCTGAAGTGATTATGGACTATTCATCCTCAAGAGGGGTAGGCAGCACAATATCTACAACTTTCTAAAGTTCATAGATGAGGAGGAGGCGAAATAGATGAAGAGCCGAAGTAGATCCTGGTCGTTGGTCGCCAGGGGGTATGTGTTAATAGATATGAGTCTTCAGGTGAAATCACTCCAGGAGGAATGAGTGTGTAGGATTTTGAAACTCTCAAAGCCCCAAGAGATGAAGTGAATCTGAGTTGTCATATCCAGAGGGGCGCATGGTGGAAATCCGTTGTTTTCGGGTGAAAGAACTCCAGGAGGAACGAGTGTGTAGAAGTTTGAAACTCCCAAAGCCCAAAGAGCCAATGAAAATCTGGACCATCAGTTCCATAAGGACACATGTCGATGGATTGTGAGCTCTAGGAGAAAGTGAAGGTTGAGTGTTGAGACTCCTGAAGCCCGAACAACCGAAGTAGCTAGGAGATGTTGATATGAAGGAGGACACGTGTCAAATGATTGTGTACTCTGAGTAAAACGCTCCAGGAAAAAGCGAGCGTGGAGAAGTTGATAATTGAGATTTCTAAAACTTGAAGATTCAAAGTGAATCATAGCCATCCGATCCAGAAAGAAATGCATCAACAGATCGTGATCTCCAGGTGAAAGCACTTTGGGAGGAATGAGTGCATAGGAGTTTGAAACTCCTGAAGCCTAAAGAGATGAAGAAAATCTAGACAGTTAGATACAAAAGGACACACATCGATATATCATGAGCTCCAGGAGAATGCGAAGGTGGAGTGTTGAGACCCTCGAAGCCTGAACAACCGAAGTAGATGGGAGCCATTGATCTGCGGGAGGACACACATTGTTAGATCCTGGACTTTGAGTAAAACACTCGAGGAGAAACAGAGCGAGAAGAATTTGATAGTTTAGATTTTCGAAGGTCGAAGTTTCGAAGAGGACTAAGGCCGTCGATTAGAGGAGGACACGTAGAAAATGATCTACCATTTAGGAGAAAGTCACTCCGGAAGAAAGAGGAGGTGTTGAACAAGAATTCCTGAAGGCCGGAGAGACGAAGTTCATCTAAGCCGTCAGTTCACTGAGGAAAGGTGTCAACAGATCTTCCATTTTAGAATATAGCCATTGCAGAGGAAGAAAGGTTTGAGATTTGAAAACTCCGAAACCCGAATTGCGAAGCAAATCACGACCATTGATTAGAAAGGGGCACGTGTCAATAGATCGTAAGGATTTGAGACCATGTGATCCAGAGAGAAGGAAGGAGAGGAGGATAGATCCTAACCATCTATAAAGAAGGATCACCAATATCACAGGATTGACAATAGCGCTGGATTGTGGGGGAAGAAGGTGCTCAAGCTTCAAAATTATTAGAACGAGCCGCAATCGAAACCACTATATTGGTAAAGGGATACATGGCAGTTGGAAGTGAATTGTGGGGATAAACATGGTGTGTTCTCAAACCACTTTTGGTTGTTATGAAATCGCTTGTTTACATGAGGTCACAACTCGAGGTCACATGTCGTAAGGGGCCTAGCAGAAAGAGCTAGCGCCCATGAAAAAAAAGTGCCAAGAGCGCTAGATAAAAGGGCCCGCAGGTTCCACATGACCTGCGCCTTAGGAGAAAAGGGTGCCTGTACAAGTTGATTTGGGTTCCAGCAGGGGATCAAAGCATTGATTCGACTCAATATATTGAAATATCCTAGACCGGGAGGTCGCAGAACCCCTAGGAGGGGAGGGGGGTTTCATCATGTGGTATCAGAGCTTGATTTCATCTATAGATTTCAGGTGAAGGATATAATATGGTAACATCAAATGGTATCATAAGCTTAGAATGTTTTTGTAGATAGCAGACAAAGGAAGAGAAGATAAAGATAGCTTATTGATGATTTTTGAATGATGGTTGCACATGTGCAACAACAAATTGAAAAACCAAGTGAGTTGTAGGAAAGGTTGGAAATGCTCTCAAATGCAAGGTAATCCATAGACCTTCCAGGAGGGCAAGAAGAGTGTGAAAATGGCTATTTAAGGCCATGAACATGGTCAGAGAGAAGGCCACCAGTAAAAAAGCAAGCCAGATATGGATCTAGAGTTCATTGAGATAAGAGCAAGAATGGAAAGGCTAGCATTGAAGATGCAACATGAGGCAAAGGTACACTGGAAGTATGAATGGCCTCTGAAGAGTGAGGTAAAATGGCCTATTCAAAAGCTGTTCACCAGAAAGAAGCAACAAGAAGTAAAGAGGTGGTTGAGGCATGTTGAAATCCTCAGAGAAACAGAGGAAGTGGTTTACATTTGTGAACCAGAAGTTGGAAGAACCCTCAATGATGAGGAAGGGAGATCAATTAAAGGTCTCATAAAATTCCAGGGGGGTAGAGATGAATTTTTAAATTTCTAGATGGGAAATGAGATGAGATAAATGGAGGATATCATATATTGCCAGGATGGCACTGATAAAAATTCATATTTCCAGGTGGGCAATGAGATGGGATAAGTTGATCTCATATACTGCCAGGAGAGTAGGGAAAAAACCCTATATTTCCAGATGGGCAAGGGAATTAGAATGAGACTATTTGAAAGTTTCAAAATCTCAGAAGTGAGTTCATATCAGCAATGAGTGTTGATATATAAAGATTCATGTGGGTTTGTTGACCATGTGAATGAATATGATGACAAGTTAAATACTTCCACCATCAAAGAGGAAGATCAAAGGTGAATTATGATCATTGGGGGAATCAAAATTTTCCTACCAAGAAGCCAATAAGAGGCTTTCATAAGGGTTGCAGATGCAGCAATAGAAGGATAGCCAAAAAAGACTGTTAAAGAAGAAGAGGAGAAGGAGAAAACACTGATGTCTTCCCCAACAGAAGGAGAATATCATTCAACAAAATTGCTCAAAAATTCTAGCCAGGAAGTTGAACAGGATATGACTTCAGCACTGGAGTCTGTAGAAGAAGAGAAAGCAAACAACATAGACCATGAAGATCTATATGAATAATTGGAATCTCTAGAGAGAAGGGTGATAGTGAAAAGCAAGAACATGCAATAGATCAGGTTGGAGACTGATGGAGAAGCATACCAACTTGAGGAGCAGCTGGAGGAATTTGGAAGACTACCAACAGAGGATCTGACAAAATTGGATCAATCAGAGGAGGAAGCTGAGAAGCAGCTCAATGACGAGACTGCAGAAATGGAGTCTGCAGCAGGGTGGCAAGCTAATGCCATAGGAGAATAAAACAACAAGGGGGGATCAAGATGATCTACCCATTGTTAAGGAGAAATTACAACATAGAATACTGCATAAGGAGAACCAACCATTGGAGCAGCTGGACAAGGTGATAGAGAAGATCAAGAAGCTAATGTTGGAGTCAGTAGAAGAAACTAGCAGTAGAAAGAATCTAAATAGGGAAGAAACTGCAACAACACCATGGAAGAAGTAAGAGAAGCAACAACATCATAACAGAGGTGTAGGAGGAAAAATCCAAGGAGAAGTTTGGGATCCAGGAGGATTTCAATAGAGCTGGAGAGCTCATGAGCAGGAGCTCATGAATTTTTTCACAGTAGTGGAGTATGATGAAAGAGAATCCTTCCACATCAGTAGATGCACCAACAAACCAACACATAGGCATGCATTGGAGAAAGGGAGAGGCATTGACACTCCCATTTTTAAATTTGAAATATAGTCCTATACAGATTTATGTTGTAAGGTTGAGTAAGACAAACCATGCGTTTGTACATGTAGTGGATAGGGTCGCCTTAATGGTTGACTGTAAGTAGGTCTAGATCTGAGTCATGTATGTGATATTCATTCATTGTAAGAAGCCATAGGGGTATGGTGTCTTAACTGAGACAATGATGGCACTAAGGCGGTAGAGAGGATAAGGTTGAGGAGCCCTCTTGGAAGAAGGGGATTCTGAGGGATGAAAGCTCAGAAGAGGATTCTGAGAGATGAGAGTTAGGAGGAGGATTCTGAGAGAAGAGCATGAGAATCTCGGAAGCTCAGAAATAGGAGGTAGAATAGTTATTTGAGAGAGCTTGAGAGAGTTGAGACTCTGTTGTAGTCCAACCTACATATATTGTAATCAAATTTTCATATTAATGAAAAGATAGCATTTTTTCCTGCACATGATTGTTTATGTGTTTATATGTTTCATGAAATTATGTTGTAGATGTAAGATAGGTTTCATCTGCAGTAGAAAGATATATTTCTTTATCTTCATTTGAGATTGAAATATTGTTCTGGGTTCTTTATGATGTTCAAGGAGTGCACAATAGAACATTGGAGGTTCTATAGCGATCCCAAGGAGTGTGCATCTAAACTCTTCCGAGTCAGAAAAGACCGTGCTAGGAGGGAACACCAAAGGAATCACAAAACTCAAGAGGAACCTTAAGGTTATTGAATACCTTGGAGGAGGAACTGTGCAGAGAAGGCATAGAGAGACAGATTTACTAAACACTTCGTAAGAAAGAGCTTTGCAAGGTGTGCATTGAGCAAGAGGTTGCCAGGAGGGAATGAAGTTTTCCTTTGAAAGGAAGTGGAAGGGTCGAGACACTTTGGAGTTCTGAGTCAGTTAAAAATATTAGAAGAGATAGAGAAACTAGTGAGAAGGAGAAAGACTTATTCCAAGTCCCAAAGATCAGGATGGATAACGTCCTAAGAAGCAAAGACGAAACCCAATATAGTTGGGTTCATAGGAGAAGGTTCAAGGGCCAAAACCTTTCAACACTCACAAATTTTCCTGAGTTCGGGAGAACGAAGAAGATTAAGAGGAGGACAGACAACAACCGTTAGATAGGATGCAGGAAAAAATATGGACCGTTGAATCCACATCTAGACACCCAAGGGAGTGCACAAGGAGGGAGACAGATCTGAGTCATAGGATCTGAGCGCAAAGGATCAAGAGTCGTCCGATCAAGGTAAATTTCACGGGCCTTAACCCTTAGTATGCACAGTTCAGAAGACTTTCCAAATTCTTTAAGTCTCGAAGTTATTACAGACCGTTCATCCTCAAGAGGGGTAGGTGGTGCTAGATCTATAACTTCAAAAGTTCATGGATCAGGAGGAGGCAAAATAGCCGAAGAGCCAAAGTATATCCTGACCATTGGTTGCCAGGGGGGTATGTGTCAACAGATTTGAGTCTTTGGGTGAAAGCACTCCGGGAGGAACAAGTGCATAGGAGTTTGAAACTCCCGAAGCCTGAAGAGTCGAAGTGAATCTGGGCCTTCAGATCCAGAGGGGCACGTGACGGAAATCCATTGTTTTCGAGTGAAAGAACTCCAAGAGGAACGTGTGCGTAGGAGTTTGAAACTCCCGAAACCCAAAGATATGAATAAAATATGGACCATCAGATCAAGAAGGACAGGCGTCTATGAATGTTGAGCTCCAGGAGAAAGCGTACGTGGAGTGTTGAGACTCTTGAATCTTGAAAAACTGAAGTAGTTAGGATTCGTCGATCTGTAGGAGGACATGCGTCAATTGATTGTGTACTCTAGTTAAAATGCTACGGGAAAAAGCGAGCATGGAGAAGTTGAGAATTGATATTTCCGAAACCTGAAGATCTGAAGTGAATCATAGTCGTCTGATCTAGAAAGACACGCATCGACAGGTCATGATCTCCAGGTGAAAGAACTTTAGGAGGAATGAGTCTGTAGGAGTTTGAAACTCCCGAATGTCGAAGAGTCAAAGAAAATCTAGACTTTCAGATCCAAAAGGACAATCGTCGACGGATTGTGAGTGCCAGGAGAAAGCGAAGGTGGAGTGTTGAGAATCATAAAGCTAGAACAACCAAAATATCTGGGAGTCGTTGATCTGCAGGAGGACACACGTCGTTATATCGTGGACTATGGGTAAAACACTCCTAGAGAAACAGAGTGAGGATAAGTTGAGAGTTGAGATTTCTGAAGGCTGGAATCCCGAAGAGGACTAGGGATGTTGATTTAAGGAGGACATGTGGCAGAATATCTGCGATTTTGGAGAAAGTCACTTTGGAAGAAATAAGAGGTGTTGAACAAGAATTCCTGAAGGTCGGAGAGGTGGCGTTCATCTGAGTCATCCATTCGTTTAGGACAGGTGTCAACAAATCATCCATTTTGTAAGATAGTCATTGTGGATGAAGAAATGTTTGAGAGTTGAAAACTCTGAAATCTGAATTGCGAAGCAAATTACCACCGTTGATTAGAAAGGAGCACGCACCGATAGATAGTAAGGATCTGAGACCATGTGATCCAGAGAGAAGGAAGGAGAGCAGGACAGATCTCAACTGTCGGTCGAGAAGGATCACTGATATCAAAATATCGATGGTAGCGCTGGATTGTAGGGGTAGAAGGTGCTCAGACTTTAAAATTCTTAGAGTGGGCCACAATCGAAACCATGGTATTGGTAAAGGGATACATCATGGTTGGAAGTGAATTGCGGGGAGAAAAGAGGTCTGGTCTCAAACCACTTTTGGCCACTCCACAATCACGTGTTCACGTGAGGTCACAAGGGGCCTTGCAGAAAGAGCGAGCACCTGTGAAAATAAAGTGCAAAGAGCACTAGATAAAGGGCCCACAGGTTCCAGAGGACCTGTGCCTTAGGAGAAAAGGGGGCCTATAAAAGTTGATTTGGGTTCTAGCAGGGGACCGAAGAGTTGATCTGACTCAACAAATTGAAATATCTTAGACCAGGAGGTATCAGAACCCCCAAGAAGGGAGGGGGGCTGCATCACACTAGTGGATCAACTATGGGAGGAGAGTGGACATGGGATTGACTAGTTTCTGAAACATTTAACTGTCGAACAAGAGATTGCACCAAATGTACTTCTTCACCATAATCTTGTACACTAGTTGCTTCTCTAATTTCATCCATTGTATATTCAGCTCCAAGCAAATCCTCCATCATCTGGTCATCCACAACAAGTTGTCTTTATGAGATACTAGATGGTTTTCTTTCTAATCAACTCTTGCACTTTTCTTATGGGGATGGAGGAGATACAATAGCGACATCTATTTCTCTAGAAATTGTATTTCCCTCTTTTGAAATCCTACAATTTAACATATGTAACTTTTCTTTTTCTCTTTATTCTTCGACCTTTTCAATCAGTTTTTTTTTTCTCGAGGAATTTATTTCTCGAATCCGTTGGTTCCCCATGTTTAAAGATAAAAATTGGCTTCCAAACACCCACCAAATTTTTTTCTTTGTATTATTTAATAAGCCACAACCAAGTGAAGAAATTTGTTTTTGTATTACAAAAGAAGACACATCAAATAATTCCAATTCCAATTCCAAATTCACTTGGACAAATTTTTCTTCCAATTCCAAGAAGACACAAGAAGATACAAAAAACAATTCCAATTTCACTTGGAAAAATTTTTCTTCCAATTCCAAGTAGACACAAGAAGATACAAACAACAATTCCAATTGCACTTGGACAAATTTGTCTTCCAAGTCCAAGAAGATACAAACAACAATTCTAGTTGCACTTGGACAAATTTTTCTTCCAATTCCAGGTGGACACAAAAAGATACAAACAACAATTCTAATTGCACTTGGACAAATTTGTCTTCCAATTCCAATAATACACAAGAAGATAAAAACAACAATTCCAATTGCACTTGAACAATTTGTCTTCCAAATTTTCCTATAATGGTTTGGCAATAGCACAAAAGTCTCTATGAATCTAACAAGAACACTAAAATAAGTAAAACTTGTCTCTATGGGCTATTGTTTTCTGAAGTTGTCACAAATTTTTGTTGGCCATAAGATAGATGAGGAGTGGTGTGCTTGGCACAAAAACAATCCTAGCAGGAACAAATGCATGTGTTCCTAGAACACGTGAACACTACAGCACGTGTGCATTCTAGGAACACACACACACATTCCTCCTGAGCATAAATGACCAACAACTACAACTCAATCAAGTCGCATGAGTACATGTGTGCTCTTAATGCAATGGATATAAATTTATTATAGAAAAAACATCTTTATGAGTAAATATGTATAGGGGTATGGGGACATCTAAGGCCTAAGGGGTTAGGATTGAAAGTGTTTTCAAGGATAGAGAAATGTTAAGAAAACCAAGATGTGGGTGATGTGGGTGCAAGGGTTATACATAAGGTATATGCATAGTGCACTCAGGGATCGATTGTAGAGGGGGTTAAGGGTTAATTATAAGTTATTCCTATTCTTATATGGAGCTAGGGGGTCTATTCTTTGGTCTATGTCAAGCTCTATTTCACTTTCTAAGTCTAGATCTAGCTCTATGTCGTGGTGTAGGTCATGGTCTACATCAAGATCTAGGTCATTGTCTAAATCTAGATATAGCTCTATGTCGTGGTCTAGGTCATGGTATAGGTCTATGTCGTGATCTACTTTATGGTCATCATATATGTCTAGGTCATACTCTAGATATTTCCATGTCTAGGTCTTGTTATGTATAGGTTTAGGTCTAGTTCTTGACATGTCTAGTTCAAGGCCATTTCTTTCCTTGCGATGTAGGGAGGGGGGATGTAGAGAGAGGAAGAAAGAGAGTCTAAGAGGGGGAGATAGGAATAAAATGAGAGTGAGGGAAAGGGAGATAGAGAAGGGGACTAGAGAGTGAGAGTATGGGGGATCTATCTCATGGTCTATGTCAAGATCTAGGTAATTTTCTAAATCTAGATCTAACTCTATGTCACAGTCTAGGTCATGGTCTACATCAAGCTCTGGGTCATTGTCTAAATATATCTCTCACTCTATGTTGTGGTATAGGTCATGGTCTAGGTCTATGTCATGGTCTATGTCATGGTCATTGTATAGGTCTAGGTCATGCTCTAGGTATTTCCATGTCTAGGTTTAGGTCTAGGTCTTGACATGTATAGGTCAAGGCCATTTTGTGACATGGATAAGTAGTCGATTGGGAGAAGAATAAAAACTTAACACTCACCTTACAAGCGAGGCTACATTTATCTATTTCACATATCCTTTATTTGTTGTGATACATGCCTCACATTTAGATGAACAAAGAGAGAGGGAGGTATAACTAAGGGAAAGAAAAGGAGGCAGAGAGGGAGAGAGAAAGAGAGGCAAAGAGAGAGTGAGAGTGAGACTAAATACAAGGAGAGAAAGAAAGAGGTGGTAAATGTGGTAGCTAGGGATGGACATAGATAGAGGGAGAAGGGGTAGAGAGCTAATGTGTGCATGTGAGAGAGAGGGAAGAGGAATAAATAGAGGAGGTATAGACAAGGAGTGTTTGAGTGTGTGAGAGGGAGGGAGAGGGAGACAAAGAGAGGGGGTAGAGAGAGAGAGTGAGAGGAAGGGGGGAGATATAGTGG
>SNQJ01S0170852.1:0-20576 GCA_010110895.2 Picea sitchensis | reverse complement strand
TAAACACGGACCTGTTTAGGGTTCACTTAAGTCATTTAATTCGCCGAATTTGCAGAGCCGACCCTGATCTGAGGGTCAAATCGTCTTGGGGGCCGGTCCACAGGCGGTCGAGAGGCCGACTTAAGCAATTAATGCACCGTATTGGCAGATGCACGTCTTTTTATGTTGACAGGCACGCGTCGGGGCGCGCATACGCTGGAGACATGTTTTTGTCCCGCGCATATGCACGCGCACCAAGCTGCTGTAAAGCGCCCTTCCATTTTTGGTTACTTTGTATAGTTTTTGACCCTTCTGGAATGCTGTGAACTTAATTCAGTGCCATGAATGACTTCATTGCTGTTTTGATGATGTGGAGTTCTTGTCGCCATGTGCAGACGAAATTTCAGTGATAACAATGTGATAACTAAGCTCATTCAAAATAAGATGAGTATAATGAGGATCCAACGACCTTTTTAACATAAAACATAAATGAGAAAACCATAAACATCCAAAACCTTTACCCCAGAAGATGAAACACCAAAAGGTTTGTGGGCCCTGATCGGGTATTGATATGTCAACTTCCCAAGGGCGTAACGTTTGCATGTGATCTCCATTTGGGGTGCTTGATACACCATTGGAAAGGTATAACCGAGGAGTACATATTTTGTTTGGACTAAAATCTGTCATTGATCACATCTTAGGCATTGTTGATCCCAAAAAGCGTCGTTTAGGGCCTCAAAATAGTCCCAGAAGTTTGGGACCCAAAAAAATGTAAAACAAACCACCATAATGGAAATTGTTCTTTGAGCTAGTGGAATAGGTGGGTGGCAACCGATATCCACTTGAATCACTTGGTTGGTCAACTTATTTGACTAAATTTGTAGGCTCCTATTACACTCGACTGACATATCACACTTGGTCAACTATTGGGCCTAGTTGACTAGGTCGTCCAACATCTCCCCCACCCTCAGATCCATCTTCATCCCAAAGAAGAGGGAGGTTAGTATTACATAAAATTACAAAATTTGAAATATCCAAAATTTACAATAATTATACTTAAGATTGTTCTATTGGAACACCTGCTAATGGTGTTGGTTTCTCTGAAACTAGTTCTACTGGTGATTCAAGTTGATTAGTCGATGTGTTTGGTTGAACATTTTGTACTTAAGGTTTTGACAGGGTTTCTAGTGGTGCATGCTACTCATTTGGCCATGTTGTGTCCCACAAAAAGTAAATTGGTAGGAGATGGGTTCTTTCTCAAAGTTGAGGAAAGTTCATTAGTGGTCAAGTAGTAAATGAGGACCAAAAATAGTAGGATATCCTAATGCAGGAGCATTATCATCAACGCAAACATGGAAGATGACTTAGCGCCCTACCGCGCCTTTTGGATATTTTTGAATTTAAAAAAAAGATAGTGTATCCTGTATATATTTTGAGTGGACTGTAATTAAAGTATATCTTAAATGTTTGGAGGCTGAACGATCACATGATATCGACAAGGATCATATTTCCTTTAATGTTTTAAATTTCAGCATAGATCTGGAGCTTTCACTCTTATTTTTTTTATCTCTAGCTTTTAATGTAATAAATATGTAGTAGTTGATAGGTTTTAATCTGATAGGATAACTATAGAGTAGTTGGAGGGAAAACCTTGAAGAGACCTCTTGTATAAAGCTTTGTATTGTTTCCCAAAAGAGGTTGCTGAAGCTATTATTGTAATTGTTGTAGTTGTATATGTTGTAGAAGTTGTTGAAGCTTATCAAAGTGTATACACACATGTATATTTTCAGTTGAATGAATATAACAGAGAATCATCGTTCCAAATGATAGGTGTTTCTATGGTTGTATCTATCTAAATAAATGAATAGTAGGATTTATGTTTAAGTGCAATTATATGTTATTTACTCATTCTTGTGTTTATGAATGAATTTACATGGTTGAATGTATGAATCTCTGAGATATTAGATAAGTTTCAATTGTTTCTCTTCACGAGCTTATGCAAGGAGTGCATATTGTCTGCAAGGAGTGCGTTGACAAAGTCTGTTACGACTTAGAAGCTCAGAAGAGATAGTGTGAAGCTTTCATTTGCAAGGAGTGCAGACTATCCACAAGGAGTGCATTGATAGAGTCTTTTGAATCAGAAGTTCAGGAGGAGTAGCTTTAAGTTATGTTTGAGAAGAAGTGCAAAAGACCTCGCAAGGTGTGCGTAGGTGAAACATACTTAAGTTATTTTGTTAAGGAGGAGAAATTAGGTTGAGTAAGGAACTGTTGCAAGGCATGCACAGTTTCTCACAAAGAAGTTGGGTTGAAGAGAAGACTTGTTGCAAGGTGTGCACAAAAGTCAAATTTCGACTAACTGTCGAAAAGGCGCTCTAAGGAGTGAAATTTCGAAGGAAGAACATGATAAAGAGAGATATCGAGAGAGAATTATTCAATAGGGAGGAGCCCTTGAGGATTTTTACAAATCAACGAGCAATATATGTTCGAAGGAAGCGAAATCAGTCCAGACTGTTAGATCTGGGAGAACTGTATGGAAGTTAGTCGTTAATCATTTTGTCACTTCGTGGTTTGAAGTGTTTTGAAGTATTGAGGAGTGGGATCGCTGAAGTCTGAAATCACAAAGTGATCCTAGACATTGTCTATGAGGAGGATACATGGAAACGGATAAGTGAGTTGAGGAGAGAATAGATTCAGAATAATTTGCGTGAAGCAAGGCACAATCTTCACAAAGTCGCAAAGAGTGGAGTAGATTTGGATCATTGGATCCAAAGAGGGCATGTGGTGAAGATCCACTAGTTTTAGAGGAATATCCCTTCGGAAGCAGATGAGGGTGGAGGTTGAAAAACTCCTAAAACTCGAGTAAGAGAAGCCAATTGTGGTCATTGATCTGGGATGGACATGTGTCTCTAGATCATGCACTTCGGAGGAAGAGCCCTTCGAAAGGAACCAGGGATAGAATATCCAAAAACACCTAGAGGTTGAGGTGACGAAATATATTTTAGCCACCCACTGGATAGGACACGTGGAGCATGGAGATTTATTGTGGATATTTGATTCTCTGGGAGAAAGGACGTGGATGAAGCATTGATTGCAAGTCAATCAGAGTGGAACAAGGAGAGATCTCAATCGTATATAGAGTGATCACATGGCACTAATCCTATATCTTCAAGGAGGAACCACTTTGGGAGAAACGATGTGTTGAAATGGTTGGAAACCCTGAAGTCAAATTTCCAAAAGATATCGCCACCATTGGTTGATGCAAGAAGCGAGAGTCATAGATTTGGTTCTGGGTAGCTTCGTTGGTTCAAAGTTCACGTGAAAAGAGATGTGATGCATCCAAGGTGGATGGATTCTGAAGTTGCAAAACTCTTAGGAGGTTTAGCCCTGGGTCACAACCCGAGGTCACATGTGGAGAGGGCCTAGTGGGAGGAGCTAGCACCCGTCAGCGTTAAGATTTTAAAAAGCACCAAGAAGAGGGCCTGCAGGTTCCATATGATCTGTGCCTAAAGTGATAAAGTCCTGTGTTAAAAAACATTTTGGGCCAGCAAGGCCTTGAAGATCCCACTCAGGATTTTGAAGATCCTTGACCGAGAGGTCGAGCATCCCCTAGGAGAGAAGGGGGGTTTGCATCAAGTGGTATCAGAGCCTACTCAAAATTATTCTTTGTGTGTGAAAAAAAGGTTATCACAATGCCACCAAGAAGACGTGCAAGGCCAACTGTAACAAATTGAGCCATGGAAAGATAAATGAGAGAACTTTGTGCCAGATTGGATGCTATGGAGACAACCCAAAGAAGAGCACCTGATGTTGGAGACATTAGTGATGCAGAAAGTGAAGAAGTGGAAGTTGAAGAATATGCAGGAGAAGATTATGCAGAGGAACGCTTGTTGAAAGCGGTTGTCAAGTTGGGAGATAGAGAAAAGATAGACATCCCAATGTATGAAGGAAATCTAGATGCTAAAAAATTGCTAGATAGGATAAGATCAATGGACAAATACTTCGACTATGAATATGTCGACGAGGAGAAACAGGTGAGACATGCTATCACCAGATTAAAGGGACATGAAGCGTTGTGGTGGGATGAAATGCATGTTGATAGAAGATGCAAAGGACAAAAAAAAGATAAAAAATTGGGAAATAATGGTAGCCAAGTTGAAAGATAAATTCATACCCAAGTACTATCAGATAAATTTGTTCATGAAGTTGTAGAACCTGAGACAGAAACAAATGACAGTGAAAGAGTACACAAAGGAGTTTTACAAGCTGAACATCAGGGTTGGACATAGAGTGAAATATGATGAAAATGTTGTCAAGTATATAAATGGCCTAAGATATCAAATCTAGGATGAAATCAACATGATGATAGTGGAGGATTATTATCAGGTTGCACTAAAGGAAAAGGAGAATTTGGCCAGAAAATAGAGCCAGTGAAGCAGAGGAAGAAGTCCAAGAAAAGGTAAGGGAATTTCCCATGATAAAGCACAAAAGCCCAAGGGTGAGGCTGTAAAACCACATAGTCGCTCCGAAAGAGGAGGAAGTTCCCAAGGGAGACAATATGGTGGAATAAATTATTTTCCTCAAGGAAGATGAAGAGGTAGAGGAGGAGAGGTAAGGTGTTATGCATGTATATTTTAACCTTGTACAATATTTGTTATCCATATTTTTGGTTATCGAGATGATGACATGATGATGGAAGATCTAACTCTTCATTTATATCATTTTCATGTAAAAAGTTACACTTGTCAGCTTCTCAAAATCACACTTTTGAAAATAGTACGCAGGCTGTGTATATACTATCCTGCGGAAATACTTGATTTCCGCAGGCTGCATTCATTCTGACTGCGGACTTTCCGCACTGTGTTAATGGTCTGAAATACTTGATTTCGCAGTCAGATTCATTCTCGATCAAGGACTTCCGCGACCGTGTTAATGGTCAGGGTGCCGAAATGTTTCTAAAGGGAGAAATGAATAAGAAATTTCTCGTCCCTTCTAGAAGGAATCTTCTAGAAGGATGAGTTGGAGTTCTAATGGTTGGAAAATTAATGAGTTTCCGACATCTTGGGATTACATTCTATCCAAGTAACTAAACAATCTTCTCCTATATATTGAGGAGATTATTCATGAAATGGTTAAGGAGCAAATTAGCAAGAGTAAGATATTGGAGAATTAGTGCACCGCTAGATGGAGAATTGATGCCTGAACAAAATAGAGACAGCCACAAGGTTATCACAAGTAGTGGAAATTTTCCATGCATGATGAGCAAATGTGTGTGTGTCAAAGCTAGAAGCCGCTTGAAAGGAGATCTACCACATCAAGGCTCAAGTTGTATTCTTTTCTCTTTCAGCTTAATATAATACATGAATATGTCCCTTTCCCATAATGATGATATCATCTTATTACATGATTCCTTGATCACATGTATAGTCTAGAGCTCGAATATATTAATCTCTTTGCTGTGATTGGTTTGTGTTGTTGTGATTGACGACGCAAGAGCATTGTAGCAGAGCGAGGATCAACAGAGATAAGGAGAGCTTTCATAAAGTAAGTACATCATCCTTTTTCTCTGGTCCATTCAATATTTTAGAACTAGGCAAAGAGTAGTATTCTGTCTTGTTTTGTTTTAGTTTCCTGTGGAAGTTAGGGAGTTTTGTTTGTGTCCGCACTTACGGACTTATCCTTGAACAAAATTGGCGACTACACTGGGAACCAATCCCATTTAGTTATTTTTAAGCCTCTTGATCTTTGTGGCCATTTGCTCCTATCACCTTTTTCTTCTGATTTGTAAACTTCGAGTCTCTAGACACTCGAGAATTGGTTTACTCATCCAATTTGGATTTGGTTTGATTTTGAAAAATTTTCCTTACTTTCAGAGATTCCGTGATCAAGCTCATTGATGTACTGCTGGAATTGAAGTTTCCGTGACCTTGCCTATACAATCCAAGTTGTGGAAAGTACCGCTAGTCAAGACTTAACTAGATCATGGAAATTTTATTTGGGTTCAAGACTGTCCAAGGCTTGTTCAAGGACATATTTTGAAATTTTTAACTAAGTTTTGATATTTCCAATAGCTCAAGAAGGTTGGATTCCCAAGTATTTTTGACTTTCATTTCAATCGGTTTCATATATTTTTGTTTATTTGCTCTCGATCTAATCCAGGTCTTTGCTTGTTCTTGCTTAGATCACTTGACTTTCATCCTTAGCCCTTATCGGCATTTTTCTCTCTCATTACTGGAGTTGAATATGTTGTATTGTTTAAATATCAGTGATTGATTGAAGTTAAGAGTTTGATGCTTCTTAGTTGATCGTTGTTTCAAAAGGACAATTTTCATTTGAATTAAGAGACTCCTTGGTTTGTTTATGTGTTCTTGCTATCATTGAAAGTTTTGGTTGGGTTTTCATTGATTATTTGGTATTGGTGATTTGATTTTCTTTTCTTTGTCATCAAAGTTCTTCTTGAAAGTGAACCATTTGTTTTCTTTCAAGTCTTGTGTTTTTGCTTCTATTGCAAACATCGAAAATCAAATTTGTAGAATTTAGAGCTTGAAGTTTTGAAAAGGACATTTAGAAAAGTTTCATTGATATTGGATTATTTGCATCAACACCTAAAAGGAAATTGTGAATTACATATGCATTGTAGTGTTTGCATTAGAATTGGAAATCGTCTTCTCCATAATTAGATTCATTGAATGAAAAGATCATATTTCTTCATATCCCTGCATTGATTGGGTCGAGTCACACATCATTGAGCGCTCTCATTTCAAGCACTGCAGGAGTAAACAAATACCATTAAAAACTTTTATGCATTAATAAAATTGATTCAGTAACTCTTTCTAGGGCTTTTTTACACCAACATATAGCTAGGCTAGTGCTTTGGAGTAGGAAGAGAGACACACTCTCCAAAGTTCAAACACACACAATAGTATCTTGAGAATAGGGAGTGTAAAAATCTACTGGTCAGACATTGTCCCTGGGAAGCCCTTCTAACACAAGGTCACATTAGGCTCCATTGGTGTTGGCAGAGATACTAACCCGCTTTGTTGACATCGGTGTAGAAATTGCACGTATTACAGGGACCAATTGAAGTTATACCCACAATTATGAGTGGAAGCAGATTTGTTCGAGACCACGGATCGATCGGACGATTGGTGGAATGGAGATGGACCGGACAGGAGGATGGAATGGACGGAGGACAATGGACGGATGGATGAAAGATGGAGGAGTGGAGGATGAAGGAAGAGGAATGGATGGATGGATGGACGGAGACGAAAGACGGATGGCGGATGGATGGATGGAAAGGATGGATGGATGGAGCCGGATGGATGGAGCCGGACAGGAGGATGGAGCGGATGGAGGAATGAATGGACGGAATGGAGGACGGATGGAATGGAGGACGGATGGGCGGAGGATGGATGGATGGATGGACGGGATGGATGGAGGATGGAGGAGGATGGATGACGCTTGGATGGACGGATGGAGGATGGAAGGACGGATGGATGATGGAAGGAGTGGAGGACGGAAGGAAAGGATGGACGGAGCGGAATGGACGGATGGATGGAATGGAAGAGATGGACGGATGGATGGACGGGATGGATCTGGAAAGATGGATGGATGGACCGGACAGGAATGGAAAGGAAGGATGGATGGAGGGAGGATGGATGGAGGATGGAATGGATGGATGGATGGAGGAATGGAAATGGAAAGGATGGAATGGATGGATGGAAATGGATGAAGGAAGGACGATGGAATGGACGGAATGGAGGAAGGAAAGGACAGGACGGAGGAATGGATGGAATGGAATGGAAAGGATGGAAGAAATGAGCCGGACGGATGGAGAAATGGACGAGATGGACAGGATGGAGAGGATGGAGTGGACGGAAAGGACGGACGGACGGGGATGGATGAGCCCGGAGGGATGGAAGGACGGATGGACAGGAATGGAAATGAAATGATAAGGAGACCGGGAGGATGGATGGAGAAAGGAAAGGAAAGGAGGAATGGAAGGAAGAAAGAAAGATGGATGGATGGATGGATGGATGGATGGAGGGAGGATGGACATGGATGGAATGGAAAGGATGGAAATGGCGAGAATGGAAATGGAAATGGATGGACAGAGAAGGATGGAATGGGATGGAATGGAAATGGAATGGAATGGAAATTGAAATTAAGACATACCGGAGTAAAACTCGCTCGACAAATAAGCCACTGCTCATCCATAATTTAAAGCCAATGTACCATCAAGCTTGAGGTTGAGAAATTACTTAAAGTCGGCTTTATTTACCTCCGGAGGTCTTGACAGAGTGGGTTTCAAACCCTGCACTCCATCGTATAAAAGGTGGCGTATTCGCTGTGTTGATTATAGGATATTAACAAGGCTTGTCCTAAGGACAATTTCCCCGTACTTCTTTCGTCAATTCGATTGTCGTATGATCGTGCCGACAAATAAATCTTTTCCGCGGATGGATTTTTCTGTTATAATCAAATCAATATTTTTCTTGAGGACCAACACAAAACCGCCATTTGTCCTGGGGTAATTTTGCCTACCGTGAACTTCCTTTCGGTCTGAAGAACGCTGGTGTTACGTTCCAGCGAGCTATGTCCCACGCTTTCCACGATATTAAGCATATCGCTCAACCTTATCTGGACGATTTTCCAACTCATTCTTTACGTCGATTCGATCACCTATGCACCGGTTTCATTTTCGCTCGCTGTCATTCTATCGTGATTCGATTGAATCCGCGATAAATGTGTATTTTATGTGAGAATCGGGTCAGCCTCTGTTTTATTGTTTCACGCTATGGGATCCCGGTGGATCCTATCAAGGTCGAGGCGATTCTAATCTCCCTCCTCCTTCTACTTTACTAGCTAAAGTTTGCGTGGGAAAGCAAACTTTCTTCTCAGAGGGTTCATCCCGAAGTTATGCTGAGATTACTCGCGGTTTTACACATCTTTTGAAGAAAGGTTCGAGTTTGTCTGGGACAAAGCTGCCAACGATGCCTTTGAAGCATTGAAGTTGTCCCTTATCAAGGCTCCTCTTCTTTTTCCTCTTGATTATAGTCGTGATTGTTTTCTTTATCTTGCTGCCTCAGGGTATACCATTGGCATGGTTCTCGCTCGTGAGGATGATGCCCTGATGAACATGTTATCTATTACCGAGTCGAAGTTTGACTTCAATGCAGATTAAATACCTCAACATGCTGAGAAGTCGGCCTGGCCGCCGCTCGCCGTTCAACGCTGGCCACCACATTCTTGCCGTGAAAACCACCGGGTGGATTCGATAATCGTAAACCCCATGCAACATATCTTGACTGGTCAATTGCTGGGGGGAAAGTACCCCAAAATGGATTTTTATTCTCTAGGAGTTGGATTTGGAGTTTGATCGAGCCACATCAAGAAGTCTCTAGTTTTCGCTCACTTGATTTGTGATTTTCCCCACCGCTACTTAAAAAGAGTAGCAATGATTCGCTACCCGACGAAGTCACTTTCCTTATTGCGACGAACAACGATATTTGGTATGGAGATATAATTATCTATCTCCAAACTCAAACTTTTCTCTCGCCCGAAGTTGTCCAAGACCGAACGATCGCCGCATTCGCTATCACCAAGTCTCGTATCACATTTCATTCTCTACGCATACTCTTTATCGTCGATGAGTTGATTCGGTTTTTCGACGCTGTTTGACCTTTGACGGCCGAGAGCTTTGAATGATTGCCACCGGGAGCATGTGGCGGCCTGCGCATGTCCGTATGCTACCGCCGTAAAATTTTGCATGCATGATACTTTTGGCCTTCGTTGTTTAAAGATCGCATCACCCATTGCCTGCGCGTCAGCGCGTACGTGCCCATAATCAAAGATTCGGGTCACACCCCGCCCACTTCATCCCGAAGGTCTCCGTGAGGGTCCGCTCTCGCTAAAATGGGGCATTGAATTTATGATGTGCAATCCCCACCGGGCGGGCATGGATATATTATCGTAGCCATTGATTATTTTAATAAATGGCCGAGGCGATGCCTACATTTGATAATACCGAGGATCGCAGCACTTTTCTTTTTAACCATGTCATTACCGCTTTGGTGTTCCTCAGACTATCACAATCGATCACGGTAGTCATTTTAGAAATAATGATGTCTGAACTAATGGAGAAGTTGGGCTCATGATAGCTCAACGCCCTATTACCTACGTGCCAATGGCCAAGTTGAAGCCATTAACAAAGTTCTTATCACTATGATTAGACAGATGATAGGAATACATAAAAAAAGCTGGCACACAATGTTATTTTCAGCATTGTGGGCGATCGACATCGCTTAAGTCCGGCCACGTGATTCGCGACCTTTCGCTATAGGTATATGGCATGGAAGCCATTCTACCCATAGAATGCTAAATTCCATCTTTGAAATTAGCCGTAGAGCTTTTACCAAACACTTCACGAGGAGGAACGCTTTGTTGTATCTACGCGACCGACGAACCCACTGCGGATGCTACCCTTGTAATAGAAGCCCTGAAAAAATGTGTTAAGGCACAGGACGACAAGCATGTTAAACCTCGCGGTTCTTCCGAGGGAGATCTTGTTCTTTATATGAGCAAGATAAGGACGCTTTGGGAGCTGGAAAATTTGATCCAATGGCGTGGTCTTTACATTGTTAGCAAAGTTTTGGCAAAGGCATAAGGAGTCAATAGATTATGATGGGATACCTTGAGTGAACCCAGAAATGGCTATACTCGAAGAAATATTATGCCCGAAGTCATTTGTGCATAACGAGACTTGTATTTCTATGTATCATAATCGGTGTGTGGATTACTTCAGCTTTCGTTTGATGATATTTGGCTTTACCTCACGACACGCTTGTGTTTGGATTGTCGATGTCGAGTTTCGCTACCTTATAAGCTATTTCACTGACGGCTAGCTTCGAGTAATTCTAACCTAGTTTCACGCCTCGTGCAAACTATGCCCCAACAAATGAACTTATTTCTATACGAGGTGTATGTCTAGGGCGAGCAACCAAACATAGCGTAGTAGTATAGCTACCAAGTATTGAGTTATTGGTGGATGCCATCTCTCTCGGAATTCATCATTTAGTTACAGCGAATTTGACTCGGCAGCCTAGTGAAGCTACCAAGTAATGTCTACTCTATTCAAGTCCCACATTATTAAGAGTTTACTTATGATTCACTTTGAAAGAAATTTTGATTACATAGAATATCAACATATTCCCAGAAGTCTAAATACATTAACGGATGCTAGCTAACTATGTGTTAGATACACATTTGAAATCAATTTATAACAAACACATGTACAATAAAATGTAAAGTAAGCCGGTAATAACTCATGTATATATATATCGACCAAAGTTTGTGTGTTATGTAATTTGTCCGAAGACTAAAAAGATCAAAATGGAAGCTCGTGGTTTCTACATAACGATATCGCAGGACATTCACGATGTTCAATGATAAAGCATTAAAGTCCCCACTCACTTCTACGGAAAGCAGACGACCCATAGAGGCCTGAACTCCCACGGTATGACACCGACGTTTCGGTGGACATCATCCGTAGACATAACCGAATACCCCCGTGACGTTCTCTAAATCAAGCCCACGGTGAAGTAGTCCCCAGCATGTCGAGGAACTGAACTACTTACTTTCCTCACCTCGAAAGGTGAGAACTCCCAAATCAGGCTCCAACATCTCAAGTATCAATACATTTTGGTGTTAGTCTTCGACAAAAATAACAAACCCAAAACATTTAATATCATTAAAATACAAAAAATATCTAAAACTCAAAAAGTTTGTGACTTTCTTACCAATATTTCCCCCACCGCTATCGCAAGGACGAGGGTCGATCAATTTAAAATCTAGGGCCAGAGGGCGCGTGAATCCTCAAGCATCAACACTTGACCTTGGTGCAGCCCAATCGAAAAACGTCGCCAGATTCGAGGATTGGTCCCTCGGCCACGCGTCTTGTCATGAGTTGGCACCATCAAAGCATCCGTGGATCCCTAGGACTCCGGAAGTGCCGTACGGGCCTCCCGGCAAGTCCGTGATACCGTGACTCTCTCACAAGAAAGAAACTAACGATCCATAGTTAAATTCATTTGAAGTCTCCTCACCGCTTTTTGTCAACCGCTTTTGAGACTTCAGATCAAGATCCGCCTGAAACCTCGAGGCTCAAGACACTCTAGGGCATATTGAGTAGCTCAAGAGCCATATGAGGCTTAAGCACCGCCATCCTAGCTAAGTGGTCAGCAAATGGTGCTGCATGAGTGATATCAGCCTACCCATTGATGGCCACTTTCCCCGCCTTCGGCACACAGAGTCTCGTAGGTATTCGCCATTTTCCTCAAGCACTGCTGACCGGGGCCAAGAACCCCACATATGATCCTCTTCTTGACAAACTGGTCAAAAAGTAGATATCTTCAATATCTATAGTCAATGTATGCATACCCACATGGAAAACTTGTTGAACTGGTCCCACATATGGACCAAATGTTCCAAATAAACGCATTCTGGGCTCTCAAGTATGCCCGTATTCGAAGCACTTTGAGAAGACCACGCTTACAGCTATTGTTTGTGGATGTGATTCTCATGCATATTTCTTTTCGCTCTCATGCTCAATAATGCTCTCTCCATTCCATGACCATGGTGCGGGTTATTAACCTGCACGATAACCATCGGAAGATAGTCAATCAATTAATTCATAAGAAATTTGACTTTTGGTGGCTAAACGTTGAGTAAAAAATTTTCAGTTCAGGCCTGTGAGTTTTACACACAGCTATGAATTTCCAATAATCGGTTATACCAAGGAAATCTTGCAGGTAAATTTCTGCAGGTCACGAAAAGGTCACCTGTGGAAACTTAGTTTGGCGCATAGGGTTTTGAATAACCACTCATAACTTCACATTTAACCATTCAAATCATAAAATGAACCATGGAAAGATAAATATTTGAGTACTTCATTTGTTTGGTCCCCGAACGTTTTGCTATGACATTAGATGCACCGGAGCTCCCGGAAGTTGACTTTGAAGATCGGAGGTGAATTGGTAATTCTTGCACTAATTTGGTAATTTGGAAACACAATTGGTAAAAATGAAATGGTAATTGGAATATATTTACTTTTTACTTTTTAAAAAATGGGTTTTCCATTATTTTTTCATTATATTGCATATTTTTAACCTAATTACTAATGTGGAATGAGTAAATGATTGACAAGCCCTTCACATACGGTTATGGATCCAAAATTTTTTGCATTATGGTGTGAAATTATGTGTTTTTATGGTTTTAGTCTCAAAACCTCAAGTGTATTTTAATCTTCGCTCTAAACACTTGTCAAAACTTCTAGAATGAGGGTTTCCAAGGCGCTGTTTCTTTATCCCTCTTTTCCTGCTTGATGCATTATAATAAAAGGAACCGAGTTGACTTTTAAGCCCTTTCACCACTCTAAAATGAAAAGATTGCTTGTTTACCTTGCTATTTTTTCATGCTCGCTAAAGTATTTGAACTTATGCATCCTCCGAGCGAGAGTTTAACCCTTTTTCGTCTCGCTGATTGTTGTATGAAAAAGGCACCGAGAGAGTTCTTTGAGTGTTTTTCCAAACTCTATAATCTTGAAACCTCTCGAAGCTTACTTCTTTGGCCTCGCTAAACAAACATTGACAGACTCATGATGTATAACCACTCCTTCTTAGGGTTCGTTAAAAATAATTCAAAGGACTCCTCAAGGGGGATGAGCTTATATCAACAAGGTTAAGCATATGTGATCCTTCAAGCTTGCGTAAAAATAAAGAGGTACTCTGCCGACCAATGGTGGGGGGAAAATTTGGGAAAGGGATATGTTTCGCTTTTTATGTTAATTGGCGCGAAGTGTCGCCTGGAACATGACACCCCTGATTCATCATCATTTGAATGGGTTGTAAAATCCATTTGTCTCTCATTCGGATTTGATTACAAGGTCTCTTTCCCTGTCATCTTTTGAGTCAATGCCGCCAAATCATTGGTCGGTCATCCATATGTTCAAGAGCTGTCCATTTGAAACCTCTATTGAGCTCCATTTTATCTCCCAGTTGTTCTTTTCATTCGTGTCGGCCTTCCTGCGGTCCAAATCCAATTACTGGCCATTACCTGCTTCACTTTTAAACTCAAGTACTCATTTCGCGGTTACCGATGGGGATACATCAGCTTTTCTCCCTGCGGACGCAGTCTTGTTCCGTCGACGTCAGAACATTATCCGCGATTAAGACTTAGAAATCTTTTTTAGTACCTTGAAGCTTGCATGCCCAATGGTATGCCGCCGGCTGATTTACATCATTGGTCCCTCGATCGAAGATTCCTACGATTGTTTGACATCAACTCTTTTATTCACAGTTGACGGATTGTACCATAGTACCTTGGGGTCATTGACATTAATGGTGATTTCTGCGACTTGTTAATCCAGATAATGCCAATGACCTGTAATCATGGTTTCTACCATGTTCGACTTCAACACCACATGTAATCACATGGTCGATTCACAGACTTTGGGTGATGAGATTGAAGACCGGATATTATCATCATAATCCAGTTGCGATGGAGTATGTATTATTGGCGACACATAGATCCACTTGTAATGTTTTGTGGCTATGTCATCTTGATTGAAAATTTGTCGCATCGATCCACAGTGTATTCCTCGTGGTCAGGTATGATAGACATGACTACATGGATCCATGCTAGAAGGATTGGTGGCCATGACTTTTGTTTCTGACGTCATCAGCCTATGATCCTAGCATGGGAATGCTTACCTCATAATTGATATATGTATGATACTCAGCTGATGCTTGGGTGTTTGCAGGTCTCCAAGTAGATGTGTTTTGGTTCTTGACACACATATACAACTTACAAAGTATTTCGACTATCACTGGTTCCACTCTAATTCCCTTTGGGGGGCATTATGTTATCCATATTTTGGTTATCGATGATGACATGATAATGACATAATGATAGAAGATCTAACTCTTCATTTATATCATTTTCATGTAAAAAATTACACTTGTCACTTCTCAAAAATCACACTTTTGAAAATAGTGCGCAGGCTGCATATATACTTTACCTCGCTGAAATACTTGATTTCCGCCAGCTACATTCATTCTCATGATCGACTTTCCTCAAGACCGTGTTAATGGTCAGGGTGCTGAAATGTTTCTAAAGGGAGAAAATGAATAGCCCATCCTAGAAGGAATCTTCTAGAAGGATGAGTTGGAGTTTGAATGGTTGGCAAATTAATGAGTTTCCCAGATATCTTGGGATTACATCTCTATCCAAGTAACTAAACACCTCTCCTATATATTGAGGAGATTATTCATGAAATGGTTGGAAGGAGCAAATTAGTAAGAGTAAGATATTGGAGAATTAGTGTACAGTTGTATGGAGAATTGATGCTGTTAGCCAGAGACACAAAGGTTACCAAGTAGTGGAAGTTCTTCATGTATGATGAGCAAATGTGTGTGTCAAATCTAGGAGCCATCAAAAGGATATCTACAACATCAAGGTTCGTGTTTGTATTCCTTCTCGCTAATATAATACAATAATATGTCCCTTTCCCATAATGATGATATCATCTTATTACATGATTCCTTGATCACATGTATAATCTAGAGTTTTGAATATATTAATGTCTTTGTCAGGATTGGTTTGTGTTGTTGTGATTGATCTATCATAAGAGCATTGTAGCAGAGCTGTAGGATCAACAGATAAGGAGAGTCATAAAGTACATCATCCTTTTCTCTTGTCCATTCCAATATTTTAGAACTAGGAAAGAGTAGTATTCTGTCACAGCTTGTTCCAGATCCAGGTGGATCTGGGGAGATTGGTCTGTGTCCGCACTCACGAATTTATCCTTGAACAATATTTACTGCAAACATATTTTCTGTAAAAGAACATAAAAGATATAATGGAAAATACAAACATTACACTGAGGTTTTTCCCCTAGAAACCCAAACCAGGAAAACCAACATATTCTATATTCATTCATCATGATACATTGTTTACAATACAATATACATATAGGATCCAACAGAATCCAAAACCCTAACCCAATGACCTAGATTAGTCAACAACCCTAATTCCTTAACTAGAAATAGAAAACCATCAACAAAAAACCATGTGCCAAAAAATCACCTAAATATGTGACACTACTACTCGTGAAAATAATATAACACATACCCAATATTCTCCCACTTGTTGTTTTCTTTGCATATAGGGCATTACATGGTTACATAGTCAATAATCCAAGGCAATAATTCCCATGGATCCTCTACACCAAGAGAACTTCTTAGTTCTCACAGATTGTGTTAATGAATCTGCAACATTGTTCAAAGTGTCCACCTTCATCAACAATACTTTATTTTCTTCAATCACGTCTCTCACAAAATGATATTTAATATCAATATGCTTTGTCTTTGAATGATAAGCCGGGTTATTTGCCAGAAAAATTGAACTCCGACTGTCACAATCTATCCTTATATCTTTTTGTACCAACTCAATACCTAAACACAATATTTGTAACCATACTACTTCCTTACTTGCATGGGTGGCTGCCATGTATTCAACTTCTGTAGTTGAAAGTGCCACTATAGCCTGTCTTTTTCTCATCCAACTTATTGCTCCTCCAAACAAGTTAAACACATACCCACTTCTAGATCTCCTATGATCCATATCTCCAACCTAGTCTGCATCCACAAAGTCATGTATATCCACCACTTTGTCCCATCCCGTTCTTCCTTCGTATCACAATCCATGGATAGCAGTGCCATGCAAATATCTGAAAACCCTTTTTACTACTTTCTAATGCTCCTTCCCTGGTTTTGACATATACCTGCTCAAATCTCCCACTGCATGTGCAATGTCCAGTCTAGTACAGACCATTACATACATCAAACTACCAACTGCACTCACATATGGAACATGAGACATGTCCTCCTCCTTTTCCTGCGTCTTGGGACACTGATCCACAAATAACTTTACCCCAATAGGAATTTGAACCTTGACTGGTTTACATTCTTCCATATTAAACCTTTGCAATATTGTCGCAACATATTTTCTCTGATTTAACCATAGTTTCCTATTTTTTCGATCTCTTTTAATTTCCATGCCCAAAATGAAATTTGAAGCACCGAGATCCTTCATGTAAAATTTAGAGGACAACTAAGTTTTCACATCCTGGATAATCTCCTTGTTATTTCCTATCAACAACATGTCATCCACATACAAGACCAAATAAATCAAATGATCACCAATTAATTTAAAATGCACACAATGGTCCTCTTTGCTTCTTGTGAAGCCAAATCCCATCATATAAGTATCAAATTTTTGATACCACATCCTTGGTGATTATTTTAAACCATATAGGGAGTTTTTCAGGTTCCATACCGACTCCTTCTTTCCCTTCACAACATAACCTTCTGGTTTCTTCATATATATTTCTTCTTCCAGATCCCCATGTAGGCATTTTGTCTTCACATCCATCTGTTCTACTTCAAAATCAAATGCAGTAGCAACAGATAAAAAAAATATGATAGAGGTTAACTTGGAAATAGGAGAAAAAATCTCACCAAAATCAATTCCGTCAACTTGGGAATAACCCTTTTCTACTAACCGAGATTTGTATTTCTCCACTTTTCCTTCTGCATTCAACTTATTTTTAAATACACATTTTCTTCCAATGGTATTTCTTCCAGTTGGTAAATCCACTAGATCCCAAGCCTCATTCTTATCGAAAGATGCCATTTCTTCATCCATGGCCCTTTTCCATAGATTTCCATCCTCTGAATCCACTTCCTCCCTGACAAATCTAGGATCATCATCAGTAATAGACAAATAAAAATTTGAATGGAAATCAGATGGAGTATACCTTTCCGGTAGCCTTCTTTCTTGAATCGATCTCCTCAATACTGGAGTATGAGGATCTTCTTCTTATTAATCATGTTCTTCTATAGAGTGTGATTCATCATCCTTTAAATCAAACTCTATTTTCTCTGTTTCTTCCTTACTTGGTAGGACTTCCTGTTTAACAATATCCTTGATTTCTCTAAATATCACATCTCAGATATAAACTACCTTCTTAGTTTCTAGGTTCCAAATATTATAACCTTTGAGACCATCTTTATATCCAATAAAGATACACTTTTCAGCCTTCTTATCAAGCTTAATCATGTTTTCCTTTGGAACATGAACATATGCATCACAACCAAATACCTTGAGATGTGCGAGAGAAGCTTCCTTACTAATCCATACCTCTTATGGAGTCTTGTCATCCAACATTGATGAGGGTGATCTATTGACCAGGTAACATGCAATACCCACTACCTCTTCCCATAATTCTTTCCCTAACCTAGCACCACTGAGCATGCACCTTTCTTTTTCCATCAGCGTCCTATTCATCCTTTTTGAAACTCCATTTTTTGAGGTGTGTATGGAGTAGTCTTCTTCCTTTCTATACCGAACTTCTTACAGAATTCTTCAAATTCATTCACTCAAAACTCTCCACCATTATCTGTCCTCAACACCTTAATTATTTTCTCTGTTTGATTCTCAACAAGCGCCTTAAACTCTTTAAACCTGTCAAAGACTTCAGATTTATTCCTGAGGAAATACATCCAAGTATTCCTTGAGAAGTCATCTATAAATGAGACATAGTACACAGATTTTCCCAATGATGGGACCAACATAGGTCCAAAAACATCACTGTGAACTAGCTGTAAAATTCCTTCTCCCCTCATTGCATCAGAGGGGAATATTACCCGATTATCCTCCCCATATAGACAATGTTCACATAAATCAAAATCCAAAGAGAAGATAGACATACCTTCAACCATGCCTTTACCATGTAGTAATCAAAGACCCTTCTCTCTGATATGCCCCAGTCTTTGATGCCACAACATAACATTTTCTCCAGAGACTATAGGATTTATTTCTTCTTCAACTCCAATATAAGGAACAATGGAACTATTACACCCATCACTATTATTGCTTCCTTGCATCTTATAGAGAGTTCCAAACAGAACTCCCTTCAACAACACCAATGCTCCTCAAACCATCCTGCAGGTTTCCTTTTTAAATATTATTTTTACCCCTGCATCGTCCATTTTCCTTACAAAAATCAAATTTCTAGCCAAACCTAGGATGTGTAGAACACCAAGAAGTTTTCTAATTCTTCCATCTATGATCCTCAACTTGACTTTTCCTCATCCTATGATTATGGTTGTCGAATCATCACCTAAGAAAAAATTACCTCCATCATACCTTTCATATTCACAGAACCACTCCCTGTGGGGAGTCATATGAAAAGATGCACCAAATTCAACCAACCATGCCTCATGATCTGCATGTGTTCTTGAATAAGACAAGTACACATCCACTCCTTCTTGCTTGGTGGTCTTTTCTTATGTAGAAGGAGATTCTTCAAATCCCTTCTTTTTCTCAACTTTGGATATACATTGCTTCTTGTAGCTCCCTTATTTTCCACATCTCCAACATACCTTTACAAACATTCCAGGAGATTTAGATCTACCCTTAGACTCAGATCTCCCACTTGAGAACTTAGATCTATTTATTTCCTGGGAACGTCCTCTTGCAAATAATGTTTTTGTGCTATGTCCTTCCATATTCTTTCGTCTCATATCCTTAGACAACAAGGATGAGACCACTTCACCAATATTCAAGGAAGTTGCATTACTGCCTATGGCCACAACTAGACTATCCCACGAGTCTGGTAAAGAATACAATAAACTGATACATTTATCTTCATCTGAAATTTTAATCTCAATAGATACTATCTGACTTACCATAGTATTGAAGGCATTCAAATTCTCTTCCATCGAGTCTTGATCTCTCATACTCAGGTTATACAACTTATTTCTCAATAATAGATTATTTACTAGGGACTTATACTGATACAACTTCCCCAACGTTTCTCATAAATCCTTGGTTGTAGCTTCCTCTGACACATTCAGTAATACTAAATCAGAGAGACATAGTCAGATTGTGCTATTTTCCTTCTGATCCAACTTTTTCCAGTCATCTGTTGAAGTTCTTGTAGCTGCAATACCTGTATCTACCATGATCCACTGATCTCTGTCCACCAACATATCTTCCATATTGAGCTTTGAAGGCTCAAACATTTTCCCATTAAACTTCTTGATCTCCATATTTGAATTGCTTGCCATTTATTTTCACCTGAAAAAATCAATACCACAGATCTCCCACTGTAAAAAGGCTTATCACAGTCCCAAGCCAAACCGTTGACCATAAAGGCATCCCCCTAAAGCCAACAAATCTTTGATACCAAATGTTGTTGTGGGGAAATTCTACCCTACGGACTAACAAGCTAGGGTTTAAACTTGCATGCANCCTAAAACCCTTTTTCACATGCAAACGTGGAAGAACCAACTAACCTTTTTATCGACGGTCGGTGTAGATCCTCCATTGCGCTTTATCCCCTTTTCTTCTGCTGCTCCTTCCAAAAAGATTTCCTGCAATCAAGACAAAACTATGCATGCATGCTATTGTTCTACTAGAGGGTTAGAGATTAAGCATAAATAAAATAGAACATATAAGATTCTTGCATTTGGGATGGG
>SNQJ01S0170847.1:9670-29001 GCA_010110895.2 Picea sitchensis | reverse complement strand
TGAAGTATCCATGTGATAGGGTTCTTGCCATCAAACTTCCTCATATCGATCTTAAGAATGTGGTTGGTCTTCAACCGAAAGTTGGAGTTTCTCCATTCTTGATTCACCTTCCTTGTGTCCTCGTCATGAATTTCATGGGATAC
Source organism: Picea sitchensis (assembly GCA_010110895.2). Lineage (NCBI taxonomy): Eukaryota > Viridiplantae > Streptophyta > Pinopsida > Pinales > Pinaceae > Picea > Picea sitchensis. The sequence continues at coordinate 28,858 of SNQJ01S0170847.1, read as the reverse complement.
ATTTTCACTTTCAAGTGTCCTCTCTATTATGAAAATTTTCGATCCTTCCATGATCTCCTCTTTTAGATCATCCATCTTAGTATTTATTGCCTCCAACTTAGCTTCCATCTCTTATAGTTCATATTTTGTTATTGTCTTCTTTTGTAAATCATTTATGTCCCTACGCATTTCTTCACCTTCATCAAGAGTCCAAGTAGGATTTTCTAGAGGCTTATTTGATGTAGAAGTTCCCTTTTTTGGTGGCGTGTTGGCCAAGTATCACTTTAAACCATGATTTTGAGGTGGTTCTGCTAGAAAATCTTCCTTTTGTTGTATCTCCAAAATTTCGGCCCTTCTGAGTATGAAATTTTATTTTTTGTAGGTCTCTGATATTTCTTCTCTGCAATGCCATAGGTCTGATCAAAATTTGATGTGACAAGTGGAATTTACGGTAACTTCCCCACAACTTGCTGATTTTGTTTCCTTTCCAGGAGATGTCACTTGTATAGCATGCCCCACACAAGATAATCGATATAAAATTTTGAAACCTGTACCAAAACTACTATGGTCTATCCCATATCCAATGAAACTAGTCTCACTCAATTTGGATACTCTAGTAAGAAGTTATGATTGTTTTACCCGGAACACCTGCTTGAGACTAGTCAATAAGACTAGTCATATACCCTATCTTCCACAGGGTGTATATACAAATTTAAGATGACCAAGAAGCTAAAATTGTTACCACATATACCTTACTAATTTATGTGAATAGCCCCTGGAGTTCATGGTCTGAAACATTACATAAAACAAATTATAGCGAAAATTCCGCAATGACTCAATTTAGGATGATTCCAGAACCCTATCTTAGAAAGGTTGTATCTCCGAAAGAATAAGGCCACCGAAGCTGAAATGTTAACCCAACGTACCTTGTTTCTTCTACTAAATATCCTCCAAGTCGTTCCTTCCGAATCGTTGCAAAAAACAATTTATAGCAAAAATGCCAAGGTGTCTCGGATGTAGCAGCGAAACCCCAAGACCTTGAGCTCTGATACCATATGTTAGGAACCAAATATCAATATAGAATAGAAAAACCTTATAATAAGTACTAAACGCCTTGAAAAGAGATAAATTCAGATAATAAGCCTCTTCGAGGGGGCAACCTCCTTATTCCCACATAAAATTTTCAATTACAAGATGATTCCAAATGAAAATGTCTCCTTGGTATTTATAGGAGACTAGGAGGTATAATTACAACTAATGGATTAAAGACGACATAAATAAAATAACATTACTAATGTAATATGCCCCAATTAAGGGGTATTGAGCAACTATTTAGGGCTTAACATCCATGGCCATCAAGAAAAATATCGACAAGCTTCAAAAATATAGTTTCATCTTCCCCATCACATACACATCATGGATCTCCAACCTCATCCCTATGAATAAAAAGTAGGGTAGTATCCACATTTGTACTGATTTCTATGATTTAAGCCAAGATTTCCCCAAATAAAACTTCCCGACCATGTTCATCGACCAAGTCAACAATTCATGCAATGGGCATGAGGTCCTCTCTTTCATGGATGGATTCTCAATGTATAACCATATTCAAATATACCATGTAGACTAGTATAAGACCACTTTCACCACACCTTGGGGCACTTTTTCCAATCATATTATTCCATTCGGGATAAAAAATGATGGATCCACCTTCTAGTGCACCATGACTTACATTTTTCATGACCTCACTCATATCATCTTGGATTATCTTGATGACCTCATAAACCAGTCCAATAAGTGATCACAAAACCTATAAGATCTTTACATTGTCTTACAATGATGTTGGAAATACAAAATTCACTTGAACCTCCTCAAGTGCATCTTTTGCATCATCGGGTGATTATTGTGTTTCATCATTTCTCAACAAGGAATCATGGTGTGCCCTCTAAAAGTCCAAGTCATCCACAAACTACCCCCCCTAAAACCTTGCACCAACTACAAAGTCTATAGGGTACTGCCAACTTCTTACAATGCGTTTTGCCTAATTATGAAACTTGCACTCACAAATTCTTAATATTTCCATGCCAAGGTATCCCATTCCAATGGGATGGTCAAGAACAAAAAGGTTTCAATTACTTGAAGCATTATCTCTAAAACACCTCATTGATTAATCCCCCTAACTTTAATAAGGATTTTACCTTTTAGTTATCCACTACACAAGTTTATATCATTGGAGTGCTATTCCAACAAAGGGAGGATGGTCATGATCATCTCATATACTATCTGAGAAAGAACCTATCAAGACCTCCTCTCAACTACAATCATGAGGAGAAGCTATCTCTACCGATCATTCACATAGTCCAAGGGCTATGCCATTACATTTTGCTTCAAATCGCCAAATTCATTGAAAACTCCAACCCCATACAATACCTACTCAGTCGACAACTTATCAATGATAAGTTTTCTTATTGGATCATAACTCTTCAAGAATTCGATCTAGATTTCATAACCCCCAAAAGTAATAAGGCACTCATCCTCGTTGAATTTATCATAGATATCGTCTTTGACACCAAAGACATGCCAATGAATGATAAATTTTTGGACGAACACATTTTCTTAATATCATAACATCACCCATGGTACAATAACATTTTAACCTACCTTCACACCCATAAGTTTGGCCCACATCTCTCACACGATGATCGATGATGCATCCACCATAAATCCCCTCGATACATCCTCATCAGAGATGTCCTATATATTCAAGGAGTGGATATTGTATTGCATCAATGCCTCACTCTTGAAGAAGTCGAGTGGGTCTTAAATGATTTTCATAGTGGTTCTTGCGGTCTTGAAGAAGTCTTTCAGTTAGACAAAAAAAATTCTATCAGTGGTAAAGCATCAAACCAACACTTGGGTAGTGAGCTTCAAATCACTCTAGTCAAAACAGTTTTGTAGTGGGGAAGGTTTATTAAGTGAGATTCCATGTGGTTTGGCTAGAAGATTACAGTGGTTCAAGCAATAATTAATTTCAAGTTTTGGACACATTCTTTGTTTCAACAATTTCTTGGGTAGACTGCAACATGCAATATATAGGTCCAAAATGCATTATATTTTACACTCAATGTTCTCCTCCCTTCAAGAAACAACACATGAAATGAAAAACAAAAGTGTCAACATGGATGATTTTAAGGATGGAAATTTATTTTAAAATGTAGAAACCTTGGCGAATATTACTAATCCTTCATATGCAAACTATAAAATGTTTGGCGATATTTTTGTAAAATTATTCAAATGTCTAAGGATTTTATATAGTTTGTATAAAATTTTGGCAATTTTTAAAGTAAAATAATTTTATCCTTTAGAATTTGGGTGAATCATTTCCATAATAATGAATCTTATTTTGGGAAAAACCATGGAAAATTAGCTTACGAGCGAAATTTAGCCCCTAAGATCATCCTTGAATTTGTCAATCAAACCCAGTAAGTCAAAAATTACTATGTTAGTGCTTATTCTCTTTAATTTGGATTTATTCAATGTATTTCATGTACAACATGGTTACCAACTTGACAAGAACTCTAGCTCTAAAATCCCATATTTTAACTATTTTCTTAAAATACGTTTGAAATTTATAAAAAGAAAAATTGAAAAAAAACTAATAATCAAAAAATTAAAATTTAATAGATAGAAAAAAAATCCCCCTAACTTCTTTTAAATTCTTAATGGAAAAAAATAATACAATTAAAAAAAAACCTTTAAAAAATATATTTAAAAAAAACATCATTATAACTAATTTAAGAAAAAGTTTTTAAAAAAATGTATAAAGAAATTCTTTTTAAAAATGAAATAAAAAGTAAAAAGGTAGATTTTTTTTTTAACTTTAAGAATTTTTTCAAAATAATTATTACAAAACAAAAGTAAAATGCAATTAAAAAAAAACAAAGATTAAAAATGAACATCTCTCCTCACATTTGGCTTCATAAGAAAGATCCTCTCAATCAGTACATATGGATGGAGATACATGATATTAACGCTAATAATATTTATATAGAAATATGTTATTTTTCACCTATTAACTCTAATTTTTATACAAAAATCAATCTAGATAAGAATTGTCCCTACAAAAGCTTAGAGCAAGATATATACAATATAAAAAAATTAAGGTTGTATCCACATGTTAGGAGACTTTCATGCTAGAACTGCATCCAATCAAGCTAATGTTTTAAGTAATGAATCCAACCCTCATCCTCTTTGGCTAGATGAGCACCTTGTTTTAGCTAACAATTACAAAAGAAACTTTGAAGACATAATCGAGAATTAGTTTGGTACTAAGTTACTCAAGCTTTGTAGTTCTCAAGATTTAATAATTTGAAATGGTCCAAAGAAGTTTCCAAATTCTAACATGTTTACTTGTATCCAGGGGTTGGGTAGTAGTGTTATTGATTATGTAATATCATATATCTCCATACACAACCAAATAGTAAACTGTGATCTTTTAAATGACCATGAACCTGACTCTAATGATAGACCTCTAACCCTAACTCTTAACTTTACCATTCACAAAAGATCCATTGAGGAGCACTTTGAAAACCAAAGGAACTTACTTTTTGACACACAGAAAGTTGATCTCTTCTTAAAAGACTTAAGAAATTATTTAAAACTCATATCGTATCTAAACAATATTAAAGATGACTATCATAATTTTACAACAACCCTCTCTACTTCAATTAACAATTTCTCTATTGAGGTGCTACATAAAAAGAAAAACGATACAAATAACTCTTGGTATGATTGTTAAGAACCAGGATAGATCTACAAATTAAATCACCACAAATACTGAATACACAATAGATCCACAAGCAAGATAGAAGAAACAACACAATATTATTACCAAAACCCTTGAGGTAGGGCAACACCATACAATGGATCCTATTATGGAAGAGATCCTCTCCTGTTCACTTGCCTCTTCGAGGGGGCATCCTCCTATTGAGCTACCACTCCAAATACAATACTTCTCTTCATGTCTCATTACATTTCTTGAACCCCTTTATATAGTGCTACCATCACCTAAGAACATTCTAGAGGCCTTTATATAGTGTAGCAAGTTACCATCACCTAACATTCTAGAGGAGGAATTCTAGAAGTAGAACCCCTTCTAAGAAGTCCTCTTATTACTTATTATATCTAACTACCATAGTGTCTTATTTAATAATATAGTGGACCTAGTCCACCTTTTACATTGAATGGACCTCCACTATTATCACTTTCCATGGGCTCTCCGGGCCCCCCACTACCTCTCTAGCTACCCATTCCATCCCTCCTTAGAAAGTAGGTCCTCAACGCTTGATGTACAACCATATACCGTGGTCCCATGGATAATTTTTGGACCATAATGTTGAAGAAGACTCTAAGAACTAAAGTCCCATGTAGAAAGGGGAAATCCACCTAAAAGTAGTCCAACCACCATTGTAAGACTGACCGGGGTCCCATTTCCAAGTGCTTATGTGAACTCCACATGGAAGATTTTGTAACCCAATAACCAATTCAAAATGATCCTCTAAAGACCAACACCCGTCATGTGGATCCAAGAATATCCATCCAATATTATGAAAAGGGTCGAAGTAGAATTGGAATGAATAATACCATCAGAATATGTAGACTGAATGTACGATAACTAGATCCCGATGCACTTTGATGTTCTCCCTATGTAAGGTGGAATAGAGTCATCAAATAAAATATATATGAAAGTGGTTGTCATCCCGCAATGACAACTATCCATATACCACCATCACAATTCGCTCCCAAAATCATACCAAGTATATTGGTATATTTCTTTGAGTATCCCCTGTACCCATAAGAAATCTCTCCTCGATCTTATTCAATGAATCTTGAATACTACGAAACTATCATTGAGTCTCACGCCTATGAGACTGCCTCAGGATAAGGTCAGGAGGTCTTGTGCAAATGCATCCAATGTGTGTGAAACAATTGGGCTTTGAATGATTCAAGAATTTCTTTCTCGTGTTTTGAGAAGAAATAGCCATCCGAAAGCACCCTATGAACCCTTTGGTCCCACAGAGTCATATGAAAACCCAAAAAAATAGAACAATAAGATACAACAGAAAATCACGGGTTTTTCCTCAAAACCCTAAAAAACCGCTGAAGTTAAAATGCTCATAAACTCAAATTTCACTCTCTATTTCGGCTGATTTTTTTTGAAATTGGGTGAAATTGTGAGAGAAAATCAATCTGTAACTTGATTTGGAAAATTCAGCCTCCAACCTGCTGGGGTAAAAAATAAAATATAATACTCATTGCCCTAAAACCCCTAAAATTTGCGCATTTTCAAACTTCAATATCTTGACTTCTGACTCCATTTCTAATGATTTTTTTTCAACTTAGGTGTTTTTCCTGAGAGGAATCAGCTTATACAACCATTTTCTCAAATTTTGCCAGAAATATAATCGAAATTGAATGTCGCGTTCTCTTTTTCTTTCCTCCTAAAAACAAATCAAGAAAAATACAAATATTGCCCACACTTCAAAGGAAAGTGTTGATACCCACTTGTTAATATCCGAATTAGATCTTTTAAACAATAGCACAACTACAAATACTTAATAGCCACATCCACAAAGCAGATAAGAAACCACAATATTATTACCAACCCTCGTGGAACACCATAATCCTGCCATAAAGGATCCTCTCCTGCTCACTCTGTTCTCGAGGGTATACTCCACATACCACCTAAATACAATACTCTTCATATCTCATTACTGTTTGAGCCCTCAGAGAGTAAGCACCATCATCTAATAATATCTTTAAGAGGGAATCTTTGGTATAGAACCTTCTAAGAAGTCCCTCTTTACATTTATTATATCTAACCACCATATTGGGCCTTATTTAATAATATATATAGAATCTTAGTCCCCCTTACATTGAACAATGACTCATTATTATCAATACTACAATTCCTCTCGGGCCCCCACTACCTCTCTAGCTACCTTACAATGATAATGGATGCAAAATTGATAACCATTAGGCTTCCGCATCTTTAAAATACAGCGATAAGATAAATATATACAAAACATTAATTAAACGGAAAATAAAAGAAAATATAAATAGCATTCAAATTTTGAATTTTAGATTAGAAGAAATCGGTTTTGATTGCCCTCGTCAGCCAAGATAATGAGTTAATAACAGAGCACTATAGGGGTCTCCAAGATGAGATCCAGAGTAAACCCATGCCTTTATCATTTGCCAATAAGCAGCCTCTCGAGATCGAATCAAGCCAGTTTTGAAATGTTCGAAATGCGAGCAGCCTTCTTGCCGAGGGTAATTCTAAAGACTCATGATATGGACATCGACCGAATATGAAAAGTCGGCCTAAGAGGTTCACTCGTTCGTGGAAATGTATCCCACAAATTGGCAAGCCCCAAAATACGCTATGCACACCCTTCAGATTGAGGAGCGTAAGTAAAGACATATAGACAATGTTTCGCGCGAAGTTCTTAGGCTTTTGGCCTCCGAACGCCGACCCTCGGCAATGGATCCAATATTGGTGGAAACCAAAGCGTCATCACTTTGCTATGATCTAAAGGGTTCAAAGGGTTTTCACAATAATTCAATCTCAAGATTCGAACCGCATCTTCGATGGGGCTATACTTCTACAACTTCACAATTTCAGATTCTGATTAAAAGTTCAAAATTTTGTGAAAAGAAGTGACTTTGCTCATGCACCGGCCTCGATCCGACTATACTTTCTCTCGAATTCGCTAGAAGAAGTCCTGCGTGTATATAGGCAACAATTCATTGGTATATATGTCAAGTCTCTCGGGCAACTACAAGGGCGCAAGAGCACTTCATATGTTCTCGACCGTATCCTGAAGATAGTTGCCGCCTCGTATCCATCATCACTCTCGTAGTATCATGACGTAAGACCGGTCCTGCACTATCGGACTTTGTTATCATCCCCTTCTCGATGCAGGAAATTTACCTAACACCGCCACCTCTTCGAATGCCCACTTAATCAAATCAACAAAGAAGGAAACCCATAAGGCCGCAAGGACAATGAAGGATTCATGCAACAGGCAGGCAAACGGCTATGGTGCGACGATTCACCCAAAATAAAGATCCCTCATCTAGCAATAAATATGCAATTTTACAAGATACTCCAGACAACCCGGTAGCCCATGCAAATATGAATGCTCCACCACCAAATATTCAACTTAGGACTGAGATCCCCACCCCTAGCAAAACTTCCCAGAATAATAACCAAGACCCCTCCCCCTCGAGCTTGGATCAGGAACCATCAGTCATGCCAGAGCTAGAAGACGCAGACGAGGAAATGGAGATAGAAGAACAGGACCTTGCCGGAGTGGATCTAGAACATCTTGAACATGCCTACCACGCCACCGTAAGGCAGGGAACTCTTATACCATTCCCTGAGATCAACTAAGGAAAGTGTATCAAGATTTTTCTCAACTCACGGGATTCTACTAGAGCTGGGGTAAAGCCTTGGGAATCCAGGAAGCTGACCGTGCCACGCTAAAAGTCAAAAGGAAGAAAAGAAGCGAGGCAAAAAAATCCACCAACAAGCTCATTCAGGAAAAAGGGAACTTCATGGTAAATTCAGGACAGATACACTTGATCTCAAACAACTTTCCCCCACTTCAGCCTTCGGCCATCAAGGAAGCTCATCTCCCGAATATTCGAGGTCTTTAACTATTTAGAAAGGCAAGCAAAAGATGCTATGAGATCTGATCATAGAGGAAAACCCAGACGTTTTAATGATACAGAAAACAAAATGCACCTCAGAGGACATCGATCGAATGCTTCCTTACTGCTGGCGACAAGGGAAGGCGGTCTCGATTGATGCTACAGGTACAACCGGAGGAGTGGCCATCCTATGGAACAATGTTCAATGGTAGTCATGGAAAATTTTCACACTACCGTATAACCATAACAAATAGGCTATCGTACTCATTCCATCATTGTGCCCGCCACTTAACTAATGTTCGCGGGCCTACCACTCCGGGATGACAACAGTCTTTTCGTTAGTCTCCGCTACAATCTTCCAAAATTTCACCTCATGATGGATTCCATGCATGCATTTCATCATCATCCGCAATTTCGAGGAAAAGGAGGATCGAGGCACCGGATCTAGACACCAGCTTCGATTTCAACACTTTCGATAGATGACCTCAATCTCTCATAGATTTAAACCAAAGAATGGCGCCATACTACAAAATTCAAAGAACTAGGCCCCTACCAAGTCGCTGTAAACCTGACCAGCCTCCTTCTAACTTCGATGGAGTAATCATATGGAATCCACCATCCCAAAATCCACCTGGATTCGACTACCGTCTATCTAATGGTATGGATGTCTTGGCTACCCCTGAAAAGACTCGATTTTGAATGTACTAGATCGTAATTATGTACTCAAGGAAAACATCCAGATCAGGAAGCATGCAGCCTGGGTATTCATCACGCTCAAAATGTGGACGCTTCCAGCCAAGCAAATAATTCTCAAACTCGCTACTGGAACCGTACACCTTTGAAACATCTTTGGATCAAGTACCACACAAGAAATGAAATACCTTCAACATCGTGATCAGGGAGCAATTACGATGAGCTTTAAAAAGCACAGGAACTAGAGTTGGCCCAACAAATAGCAGAGAGAAAAAAGACAGGAAGAGATACCGGCAGCCAGTTTCAGTCCGGTGGTTGAGAACGGGGCTGCACTTCAAGTTCTCCTTCCATTTAATCATTATTCAAGGACGACATCAATAGATCAACGACCGGTATCTGGATGCGATACACTCCACTCTCATGCTGTTGATTTGAAACAAATTTATTGATTTACTTCCAAGATCTTCTCACAGAGCCCATAAGAGATTGGCAGTCAGCAATCAACAAGATTACTCAGAACATACCCTCGCTAGTAAACTTGTGAGCAACCATGTTCTCCTCAATCTCACCTCGAGAAGGACCGTGGCACGTAAGATACCCCAAAGGCAAGGCTCCTAGTCCTGATGGCTTCACTAGTGACTTCTTCCACTGATGCTGGCAGACGATCAGGACTGAATTCTGGGAAATCCTAGAGGAATCTAGAATCACAGGAAAATTCCTCCAAGCACTCAATGCAACCTTCCTTTCTTACCTAGTTCCAAAAGTATGGGGCGTGCTCACCAAGGCCTAATGACTCTGGCTTCACTGTACCGTATCGGCAAACCTTTACTTTAAAGTGATATTCAAGACTCAAATCAATCTTGTAACACTTATCTCTCCCGAAAGTAACTGATATGGCGAAGCTGCGATCCCGATAGCATCATTCTTAGCTCATGAAGTCATTCATTCTCTGCAGAAAAACAAGACCCCGTGTATGCTTATCAAGTCGGATTTCATGCTCTTTCACCGGGTGGGATTATATATGCAATGCTCCTAGCTTTGGCTTCCGCACTAAAACCCTGGTAACTGGATTTTAAAGAATCTCACTTCCTTTTTCTCCTCGGTCATCATCTAAAATCTCCGTGTCCTTCTCCAGCTCTGCATAAAGGCGACCCCTCTCCCTTTCTTCTTTTCATTATTTTATCAATTTAGTCGCTCCATCCATTCTCAAGTATTGAACGGGAACCCTACCGGGATGCTCACCTCTATTGCACTCCTCTCTCTCATAGTCAGTTTGTGGATGATACGCTTTTATTAGGCAGCCCTACTGTTTGAGAGGCTACCTCCATCCAAAAGATTCTCCAAACCTTCTCGGAAGCCTCCGGACTGGAATGTAACAAGGACAAATCCAAAATCTTCTTTTTCAACACCCCATTTCCGATTCAACTAAACATTATAGAAATCTTGGGTTTCACTCGAATCTCCCTTCCATCCAAATACCTTGGCCTACCCCTAATTGATAAGGCCCCAAGAAACCCTCCCTGGAGCAACTCCTCACCTCGCTTCCTCCAAGAAACTCTCCTCCCTGGACCTTCGGGAGTCTTGAACCTCCAGCCTTGATTTTGCCTCAAATCCTGCCTTCAAAGTTCTCCCGATTGCTTCTTCTAGCCAATGGCAGCTCTAAATTTGTTCTACCCATCTCGCACCAAAGGAATTTCTACCGGGTGTGCCCAACAAGGGAGAAGAAATGTTCTTGTCACCGGGACAAACTTTGTTTCCAAAACTTCATGAGGGTCGGGATACGCAGACCCCACTACTATGGAATAAGTGTTCTCGCTAAATCGTGTCGCCAGTACCCAGATCTATGCCAAATCCATGGAGAAAGAAATACACCCCACCCACAAAGAGAAAAACCTCATCGATGGAAATTTTAGAGACAACACAGTTTCCTTATTTTGGATAAAGAAGAAGCAAAACAACAAATGCAGCTTGGTCACCAAGATGCTGCTTCGTGGAAATAGGAGATGGAAAACGGCTTTGTTCGCGTGACTCTCTGCAAGAATGGTCGGGTCTCGTTAATCGGTGGACTGGGCCCAAAACCTACCTGCAGCCGGTGGCTCAATTCAGTTGCATTACCTGCAAGACAAATCACCATCACACTTCATACCAACGGACAGATAAGCAAGAATCTCATGAGTATCACGATCACCTCCAGTAGTTTTCGACTGGATAGACTAATACCCATTCAAGTCGAGAATATACGCTTCGCTAGCTACCAACCACAAGGATTCTTCAAAGACGAGGGAAGTGCCTATCAACTAAAAACTCTTGGCCAAACTCTACCTCCCACCTCCTCCGAAATCTCAGAAAGATTTAAATCTAAGACACTGCCGTAAAATCATCGCCTTCCTCTCATTACTGCCCCATTCAAGCATTCTCACTGGGACAATCTCAATAGTGTTGGGTTTGCACCATCCTGTATTCTATGTGGAGAAGCTTCAGGAGACCAAGTGAATCACCTCCTCAATACTTGTCCCTATACCGTGGACCAGTAGCAGCCACTATGCGACTTCTCGATCTAATAAGTGGATTGCATTCAGCGAATTATCACCTGAATGGAGAGAAGCAGCATTCCATTCTCCCTCCCTTTAATCAATCAAGTGCCTCCCACCGGGCTTCAAGTGCATGGAGCAGTCCAAACCGCGTAATCTTCGGTAAATTCCTTCTTATCTCCTGGGCAACAATGTTAGCTTTTGTTACCTTATCATTGAAACGCTTCCACCTCTTTAACGTCGGAAGCAGATATGCTAATACTCCTGTCGGAGCTCACCATTCTCCATCAATGGACCCCCCCTTCCTGCCCCCCAAGCATGCCTGCCTCCCTCTCCTGCCAATCCTTCAAGAAGCCCCTCCTCATGGTCCCCACCCCCCTCAAGACTTCGTCAAGCTAAACTTCGATGGTTCTAAAATCCCAGCACTTCGTGGTACGTAAGGGTCATTCAGACCACCATGGGTACATCCGGAGATGATAATGGCGTGATCCCCCGGGCAATACCTACGACAAACAATGTAGCTGAGTCGCTGGGACTCACTGGTTGTAACAAGCCACTGCAGCAAACACACCAAGGTAGCCTGGTCGAGGGAGATTTCAAATTATTGCACTGGCCGAAATGCATCAAATGAGCCAAACTCGGCAAAGATATCGCCTACCGAGGCTCTCACATGGTCTCCATCTCTTGGCCAGACTACTCAATCCCAACCTGGTTATAATCCCACTCATGTCCGCAGGAAGGGTAAACTGCGGGTTGAACCGGCCAATCAAGGCCACTAAGGCCCGTACTCTACCAATACAAGATAGAGATCACCCTGATTCTACGGGCAAGAAGCGGCACTCAAGACGCTGTTTATCGATACTTCCCGATGGGGTGTCGCCACGGAGTATCGTGGCAGGAATTGGTTACGGGTATTGAGGTCGGTATGGGAGACAATACATGCTGCATGTGCAACAGTCGCCACCCCCACCTCGGGTGGTATTTAACCGCTGCTAACTCCTCGATATGATTTCGCATTTTACGCCAAGTCCTTTCCCCGCAGTTCAATGTGTTGTGGTATTATGGCTTATTTTACCCACTGGCAGTTAGCTCCGCTCATTCTCCCCGGAGTCAATTGTCACCTCGCCTCATCCTTCCGTACAAGCGAGAGCTCATCCCCCCCGCTACTCTTCTCGACTCCTCGCCCACCATACAAGCACAGACGTTCCCATGACGCCCGAAGGCACTTCTGCAGGCGCGCCCGGAGGGGCCTCTACGACCTCCGCTTCCTCCCTGCACTTCCTCCGGACGAGCACCTTCCCACCTTTCGCTTCTCGCAGTGTAACCCTCTCGTGATCCCCGCAACCCGGGTCCATGGTCGCTATTCCAAGCACCTCACTATGCTCCGCCGCCCTCCAAGACTCCTGCCCATCCCAACCTCTCGCACCTTCCACACGCCTGCCTCTCGCTAGCTACTCCGCGACACCACGGCCAATGGCTCCCCGGCCCGGGACAAATAGGGCTGTACGGTAGCCACACCGCATTAACTGGTGAGCTTTTGAGCCCCAATGAGGTTGCGTGACTTTCACCACCGGGTGGGTACAAATGGAGATAAGGGTGACCAACCTCCTCCAAATTCTAGCGTCCATGCACGATGCCTTGTTCCCAGATTCTGAGGAAGAAGCCACGCTGAGACCCCGAAGGTGAGGAGGATCACGACCAGCGTCTTGGGACGAATCCACCAGACAAAAGCCAGGATGAGGAGATGTATGAGGACATTACCAAGCTAGCTGAGAGCAACCAGGGGCACGACGCGCATGGAGACGAATGGATTGTGGACGCACGCAGACAGCCACTCGGACTCGAGATCCTCGCCACTTGTCTAAGTGGCAGCCAGGTGTCTAGATGTTTTTCTGTCAAAGTGTCTTTGTATCTTTTTTTCCAGGTGCCTAAGTGTATTAATGTCTAAGTATCTAGGTTTGTATGTATGGAAAAATAATTTTCTCTTTTTCAAAGAACTCGCCATGGATCGGATAAACCTTCAAGCAGTGTCTACTGGACTGTTTCTCCAGATGGGGCGCAACAAGCATTACTGGACTGCTAAACTGGATCAAGGATCGGTGGTTTTTATGCTTAATATAATCATATCAGATGACAAAAAATATATATATATATATAAATAAAAGAAAGAGAAGCTTTTGCACCTATTTAAGATAGATCCTAATAAATTATGGAGGCAAATTCTAACTCATAAAACTAAAGAAAATATTAAGATTCCCTTGAAGTATTGGAGTGTATACCTCAAAAATATTTATGAATCCCCTAACGTCATGGACAACATGTCAAATATATCTGCAAAGGATGAAGTTTTTTCTATGGAAGACATTAAGTTTGGGGTTAATCAACTCTCAAAAGGAAAAGATAATGGCATTGAAGGTTACCAAGCTGAAATATTAAAAAATGGAGGAACTATCCTCATCCATCGCATACATAAGCTCTTCAATTTAGTTATCCAACAAGGCTTCCCAAAACCTTGGAATCAAGGCCTCATTGTACCTATTTTTTAAAAGCGAAGATAAAAGAAATCCCTCTAATTATAGGAACATTATGATTATCCCATTTTAGCTAAGCTATACATAAGTATTTTGGAAAAAACGATCGGTACATGGCTAGAAATCCATGGAAAAATAGCTAGAGGCCAGGCTAGGTTTAGAGGCCACCATTCCACTATTGACCACCTTGTTACATTTATGATCATTATAGAGGAGTGTCGTAATGATAAAACCAATCTCCTTTATTGTTTTGTTGATTTTAGAAAATCTTTTTACACTGTTCTTAGGAGTAACCTTTGGAATAGGTTAGAAGAGATTGAAGTCCCTTTTGAGTTAAGAGTTGTTGAATTAAGGTTATATGAGAAAGTTATTGCCAAGTTTAGGAACACTGAGGGTTGGTTGATAGAAATTAATTGTAGTATAGGAGTCAAGCAAGGTTTTCCCCTATCCCCTACCCTTTTTTCGACATTTCTGTTGATAAGTTAGAAGATTGTTTGGAGGATGCAGGTTGTGTTGGATCGACTCTCGCTAGTATAGTCATTATCCTCCTTTATGCTAAAAATATATTTTTTATGTCGAAGAGTCCCTATGACCTAGGTAAGAAACTAATAATCCTTAAGCACTTGTGTTGTAGCATGGGCATGACTATGAACACTAACAAAACAAAGGTTATGATAATTAAATCCAAAAGAATCACGTATGATACTTTTTTTTATGACAACAATAGCTTGGGGGAAGTGCATTCATACAAATATTTTGGAATTGATATCCACCATAAGCTCAATTGGAACTATAGCATTGAATAAAGGATAAATGGAGGGTGGAAATCTTATTGTGGGCTCAAAAACAATTTTAAATCAACATATCTTTGGATTTGGGATTAAAAAAAACTCCTCTTTCACACTCTCGTCACTTTGGTTATGTTATATGGATGTGAAGTTTGGGGTTGCCGTATATCTAGAGAATCCTGGAGAAACATATAACAGATCTAAAAGAATTAGATAACTTTTAATCTCAAAATTAAGGTAAATACACCCTATCCTATCCTCCTCATAGAAACAAGCATTTCCCCCATTGAGATCATTGCTATGATTAGATACCTAACATACGAGAACAAGATAAACAACATGGATGACAAGAGGCTCCCAAAAATTGCTTCAAACTCTAGCCAAAACTACTAGCGGCTCAAGTGGGGATGGAATAAAGATACCAAATCTTGGCTAAATCGTTGAGGAATATAAGAAGTCATCATGTATAATATCAATAATATTAAAATATTGTCACTTATAAATTTAAGGAGAATATGTGGTGTGATAAAAAATTAATGGATAAAAGGAAATTAAGATACTATAAGGAGGTGGTCAACCCTAATTTAGAAGATCAAAATTACCTCTCAGTTTTGAGAAGTGAAAGGAAGAAAATCAACACTGCTAAAATAAGAACAATCTCTCATGAGCTACGTAGTGAAACTGGACATTGGACAACTCCCAAAACATCGTTGGATGAAAGAATATGTCATCTTTGTGACACTAAGTGGGTAGAAGATAAAAAACACTTCCTCTTATATTTCCATGCATATACCCATATTGGATCCCAATTTAAAAATATTTTCCACGATACAGACCTTTCTAACCTCCTAAGTCATCAAAACTATGGTAATCTTGGAACGCTTCTCTCAATGATTTATGAGAATAGAAATACAATTTTAAAGAAATCAAGTAATCTCTTACTTTCTTAAGGTCTGATAGACCAATTGGTCTCAATGGATGTTCATCATCATCATCATCATCATATATATATAAACCAAAAAAATCACACACACAACAAATACCTTGGGGGCGATATCGAGCATCGACCACCTGCCTCCTCCCCCCACACCCCCTTGTTCTCTCGCCTGATATGTGTCCCCTCTCACGCCCACTCTCCTTTGAGGGGACGTCTTGTAGCGAGCCATGGGGATATAGAAGGATGCAAGGGTGGGAGGGAAACAAAAAGTGTAGATTGAGAAGGAAATGGGTGTGGGGGCAGTGTTAAGCATCACCCCCTAGTTTTTGGGTGTTAATTTTTTTGTTTTTTTTTTATGTTTTTTTTTTATTTATTTTTTACTACTTTTTTCTCTTCTTTTTTAATTGCATTTTAATTTTGTTATTATTATTATTATTATTATAAATTGCATTTTAATTTTTTTTATTTCTTAATAAATATTTGTTTAACTTTGTTATTTTGAATTAGTTAAAATCATAGTTTAAAAATGTTTTTTCCTAAAAAAATTAAAATGAAATATGGGACAGTTTTTTCCTTTTCTTTAAATTTCAAACATATTTTAAGAAAATCGTGAATTTTTTATTAAAAAAAAAAAAAAACATGTTTTTCCCTTCTTTTTTTTTCCTTTTTTATGATTTTATTTGCAATAACTTAAGGATTCTAAGCCATAGTTTAAAAAATGTTGTAATTTTAAACCTGAAAAAAGAGGAGAGTGTTCATGGTAACACTTCTTTCCAATTTGATAGATGATTTTAAGATCTTGGTTGTGAGGGTACTAGTTGCCAGGGCCATGGGTCTCAAAGAAGTTTTACTTTTGACCCCAAAAAAATGATTGGGTGCCTCTAGGAGAAGTACTTTTCAATTATGGGGTTGATTTTAAGCTTTTTGTTGCAACCATACAAGTTTTTAAGGTCGTCCTTTCAAAGGAGTTGTAATCTTGACCCCGAAAAGAAAAAAGAGTGTTTTTTTGTGTCACTTTTCATTTCATGATTGATTTTAAGGTTTTTGTTGGTAACATTACGCAGTTGTGAAGGACATAGTTGCAAAAGGTGTTAATTTTAACCCCGGAAAATAATGGTGCTTCCAGTAACACCACTTTTCGATTCAAAGGTAAAAACAATGACTATATGAAACCTCTAAAAAATGAGAACTTTAAATATCTCTCATCAAGTTAGTAACTATGTTGTACTCAAAAACTTACACTTTGAATGATAGTCATGATTCGCTTCATCAAGAACATCTAACAAAAGCATGACTAAATCGGTTGCACTATTATGCTTCCTTCGTTAGTCAGGTTGAAAACTCCTCACAATACATTCCTCTTGTCTAGACTACAACCAAGTTGAACTTTGCACGAATAGTACAATTTTAGATCAAATGTTCTCTCCAAGTCAACTATGTTGCAAATCTGAAACCTTTCTATGTTAAAATTTTATATGGTTTATTTTATTCCATTGACAGAGAATGCACCATCCCTCATTTCTTTTTTTCTTCCAACAAACCCATGATTTATAATATGTTTGAAGATCATCATTGATCAACCAATACATTTATACCTTCATTTGTAACTTGATAAGCCATGGCATCATACATTGTAGAATAGATGAGTTCTCCACCGTATGCTAATTTCCTATCAAATTCTATCATCAGCCTCATTAAATTTATACCTTTACACCTCTTATCAAGTGGATTTTAGCTACATCAAACAATTGAGATTGATTGGTTGATTGTTTTTTCAATAAAAATTGCCCTTGTGGCTCCATTCTTCAATTCATTATGTATAGTTCAATAAATGATTTCATTCTCCCGTCACTTCCATTAGCATTTTTTCAAGGTGAAGTCTTTGTTGAACATATCGTTTACGGATAACTATAAAAGTCATGGGAAACAACAGTTTGCACAAAAGAAAATTTTATTGCACTCGAGATGATACTCGCCAAATCGAACAAAGGAAAGAGCTTTATTGAAGAAAGAAACAAGAACGTGCAAATATTGAAGAAAGAAATGATGATAATGTTAATAGAGATTTTGGACAAGGAGAAGTTCAACCAGGTATGCATGCACATATGATGATCAAGCACACGACACACATTGGGACTATATTCAGAAAGTACAAAATTCAAAGTACAGAATTCAAAGTATAGAATTCAAATTTAAAATATTGTAAATAATATAATTGATTGTAATTACAATATGATGTTTTTCAAAAAACATAAATAGATTTGTCTCATAATGTCGAAGAAGATGTTGAAACTGAAATTGAAGCAGAAGACGTTGAAACCGAAATTGAAGCAGAAGACAAATCACCTATAGGTATGTGCATAAATTTAGATAATACAAGATGAACACTCAAGTATATAAAATTTAGTGAATTTGTGTTCGGGTTATGTTTTTTAATATAAACTTTAAATTGAAATATGCAGGAGAATCTATCCACATTGATGATGAAATATTAGAAAATGTTGATATTGACAAATTTGGGAAGAAAAAAGATAAGAATTATATAAGATATCGAACTGAGAATATGTATAATATGTATAATATTTTTTTCAAAGATGAATCAGTAACAGTACAAGCTCAACTTTTACTTTGTATAATGAATTCAAGAAAGTTAAAAGAAGCTACATCATTATTGGGTATTCAAAAGTCGACAAATGATACAAAGATGAAACATAATGTCTTTAACAATATAACTATTGTATTAAAATCTTTTGGAAAATATTGAAAAGAAGATGTATGTGATGCATGTAGATCAATACAAACAACACTTGTTTCATCTATCAATATAAAATATTGTTCGACACGGAAAATGGAAAAAACAATGGGAACGTCAAGAAAACATTGCACAAACATAGAAAATTTCGATTGCAAATAGATGTAAATGATGAATTGGCTTGTTGGACAGTGATTTCTAGACAACCCTACAAAGATAGACTTGCAGAAAATGTTAAAGAATTGGCCCGTAATTGTTGGTTGGA
>SNQJ01S0170846.1:0-15038 GCA_010110895.2 Picea sitchensis | reverse complement strand
TGTTTATATAACTTGTGAAGGTAGATACAATAGGGTGATGATCTATCATTTTAAACTCATGAACCATTTCACTGGTAGGAGCCCACTCAATCTGCCTTATTACCTCCACAGAAGCTTAACTAAGATGGCTCATCAGGTCAAAGCTAAGCCAAGCAAGGTTGCAGGCAGGTTATCCCATCATGGATTGATTAAACTCTTGGTTAGTGAGTTGTTGCAGAGAAGGAGCAAGGAATGGAATTACTTCTTATTCTGGAATGATTTTCAGACTGATGTACAGCCAGAGGATAAGAAGAGTCCTTATTCAAAAAAGTCTTCTACTCCCAGAAGTGGAAAGAGGAAGAGGAGAGACATCTCTCCAGCTCCAGTTGATCAGCTCTCTCCCTCTTCTAAGCCTAAAAAAACTAAGAAGAAACTGAATTTTAGCAAAGAGGCAGAGAAGGCAAAAGAGCCTCTAGTGGACAAGAAGATCCTAAATCTCCCCTATACAGACTCTGAGGATGAAGAGCACCAAGTTGAAGCAAAGCAAGGAGAAATCCTAGCAGAAGATCCAGTTACAACAGGGTATGAAGATCCAGTTACAACAGGGTATGAAGATCTAGTTACAGCAGTGTATGAAGATACAGTTACAGCAAGGTATGTAGATCCATTCACAGCAAGGTATGAAGATCTTCCATCACCTACACCCAAGGAGGAACATGAGCTGAAAATTGCAGAGGCCTCATCTAGCAGCAACAGAAAGCAGAGCAAATCAAAGAAGATCAAGAAACTTAAAGAGAAAATAAAACAACATGAAGTGCTAGAAAGGGTGATTAAAGCCAGGTATGAAATTCTATCAAAGAATTTTGCAGAAACCAGTGCAGCCCTAGAAAGATTGGCACAGGAAAGTGTAAAGGAAAAGAAAAAGAAGAAGAAGATTGTAAAAGACTACAATAGTCTCTGGAGAGTATCTATGTGTTTGAAGAAAAAAGTCAGGTCATTAAGGTTGCAAGCTATGTCTTCAAGACCTCAGCCTCAACCACCTGTTGATCTTGAAACCCTAGCAGATGCAGCCATCCATTTGAATGATCCAGAGGCAGCCAAAAATCCTACAGCCATTCCAGAACTTGATCAAGATGCAAAGGTTTCAGAAGATCAGCCCTAAGGTGTTGCAAAGCTAAGACAAAAGGTATTTTGCATTTTTGTTTAAAACAGAACTTTTGGTGGCTTAGGCGAATATTTCAATTGTTCATTAGCCACCGAAAGCAGAGCTTTCGGTAGCTAACTGGCCCAGATTTTGTCTATTTTATCCACCGAAAGCACTGACAGGGCAAAGAGGTATTGTTTTTGCACATATCCAAGTTTTTCTTATCCAAATGCCTCAAGAACGGTTCTAAACGATAGATAATAATTAAGGTCGTCATTATCAAGATTCTGTTTTGATTTTGGAGATGCCTAGCAAGGTGGAAATGTTAATTTGGTTACCTATTTTCTAGGCAAAAAACTGTCTTGTTGGCAGCAGGTGGAAATTTCGATTTGTCCCATATCTTGTGAAGACCCATCAACCTTGGAAGGCTTACTACACCTGTCGAAGATTTTGAAAGGCATGAAGATCACTTAAAATAAGGAGTTGACCTATTATATAGGATCTCTGCCTATTTTCTTGTGTCAGTTACTGATTTTCTATTTTTGGTAAATTCGATCCAGTATTCTAGGATCTGAATATCTGATGTAAAGGCTATAAAGCCACAAACTTTTGATGAACCAAGGGTTCGACTTTGAGTTCTAAACTATATTGTTATTGTGATTAAGACACTTTCTTTAATATATTCAGCCTGCAAGCTTCTTTCGTTGTTATTGTCAGACCTTCTTTTCATTTATGTTCTATGCTTATGAGTTGAAATTATTTCTGTCTCTGTTTAATGTCCTATGGTAACTGTCATCTTACCTTTGATTATTAAGCAAGGATCATAAGCATTCACTGCTAGTTTGTTGAACCATCATATATATTGTTTTATGTATGTTCTAGTCAATTGATTGGTTTCTTATCCATTTGATTCACAAACCTATCTGATAATAGCTCTTGAAGGCCTTGTACTGTTTGAATATAACTAGGATGTCTTGACGATACAAACCAATGAGTTAGATATTCATCTTGATCCAATCATTACCCATCATTGAGTGAACCATTGCAAGATTAGTTAAGTTACCAGGCATCTTTGAGATACAACCTAAGAGAGTTTCCTGGAGTGATAACACCTTCATGATCAACCTTTAATTTTGGTAAACTTGTAACTACCTTGCTTACATATGGTAAGGCTTTGTAGTTGATGTGAGCTAGTATTCTATGCCAAAGTTCACAAGGACTTTCAGTAGAGTGAGTCAAGGCTACATCTGAGTGACCTTTTAACTTGTACAAACCACCTTCTTCTGTCCCAATTATAACTGCATCTTCTATAGTTTTTTCCTTTAGGCCACATAAGAATTTCACCATCTATGAATGCAACCCTGAAACCTTTATCTAGAGTTGAGATAGAAAGTAAGTTCTTTGTCAAACCTGGTACATAAAGTACATCCTTCATTCTCATCGGAGTTCCTGAATCAAGTTTGTAGGTGGATTCTCCCATTCCTTTGATAAGGTATTTATAATCATCTCCAAGTGAAACTTTCTGGGGAAAGTCCTTTTCTGTAAGACTAGAGAGAATGTCTTTTTGACCTGTCATGTGCTTAGAGGGACTACTATCTATGAGCCAAGTATCCTCTCCAAGTGTCACAGGTCCTGAGAGGGATGAAAACAAAACATAATCTTCAATCTCTTCTTTAGTTAACTTCTTGGGTGGCTCATCATCTTCAGCTGCATGGGCATGATGTCTTTTGTTATTTCTCTTCTTGTATTCTTCCCTTCTGGCAGGACAGTTCTTAGTAATGCGTCCCATCTTATCATAATGATAACATTGATAAGAGGAGAAATCTTTTCCCTTTCTTTGACCCTTATAATATTTCTGGAATCTCTTTAGAGGGTGAGATTCTTTATGAAAATGGGTCTCCTTTTGAAACTGAGACTTTTTCTTTCCTCCTTTAGCATGAGCAACTAGGGCTTGATCTTCATCTCTTAATAGGACAGCTTCTCGGTTGGCCACTCTTGCTTCTTCTTGAACACATTCTTCCCATAAACTATCAAATTGGAGTTTCTCTTTTCTTGCACAAATAGTTTGGATGAAGGCATCCCAAGCTCTTGTGAGACCATTAAGAATTGTCATTATAAGTTCATCTTCATCCTAGTTGTCTCCAATTGCCTCTAATTGTTCCTTGAATTGAGAAACCCTAGAGAAATAGTCTTGAATTGTTTCTCCTTTTTGCATCTTCGTATTCTTGAGTTGGTTCTCAAGTTCATCCTCTTGTTGATGTTCTTTCCTTCATACATTTTGGCTAGGACATAAAACATGTCTTTTGGAGTATTCTTAGAAGACACTTGAGGGATCAAGTGGTCTTTAATGCAGTCTGCAATTATTCTTTTGGCCTTAATCATATCCTTCTTGTACTTCTCTTTGGCTGCATTTTCTTCAGATTCCGGAACATTTTCTTTTATGAATTTTGCAAGGTCATTCTCTTCAAGAATGAGTCCAATTTTGTACTTCCAGGCACAGAAATTTTCCACACCTTCTAACTTGTCAACAAGCTTGGTGCTTGCAGACATATTCACCTGGAGCTAAGAAAATGACTAGAAAATGAAAATGCTCAAAAATTGAAACTGAGCTTACCAGGAGATGCGCTAGGCTGAGCCGAGTTTGTTGGAGCTGACTATTTAAGAAAAATCCAAGTTTTACCCCTTGAAACTTGACCTGCGCAATTCTGGACTGGTACTTTTGGTACTAGTTCTGGTTTTATGGTACTAGTTGAAACTAGGGTTTGACTTTCCGGAGAAACTAACCACTGGAAAAGTTCACTCAAGCTGCCAAAAGATGCGTTAGGGCAGGGCGCACCTCCCAATATAGTTTTTGGTCAAAATTCCTCCTCAGTAGAAAGCCCTAATTTTCTTGTACAACTCTAGTGACGTCTAGATACTCGATGAAAGATGCTCTATTCAGTCAAGCTCTGAAACCATGTTAAGTTTTTACTGTTGTTATTAGGTTATTTCCAAATTACATGAGCATTCAATGCATTTCCAAAACAACAACATAAAGAGGATCACTGAAAGAAACGCAATCACAAGGTACGCAGCCTTTTGTCCTAGGAAACACTCATGGGGGAGAAAACCTAGCAAAAACTTCCTCAATAATAGATTGCCAATACAATGCCAAGACTAAGACCAAAACACCAAGAATAAACTAAGACTGAGCATGTGCCTCTCTTCTCCTTCCTCCTGCAACTGCAATTGCCTTCAAGATATGCGCACTAGATGAGTAAGTGAGTGGATGAACAAGTGAGGCACCATCCTCACATATAAATACTAGTTGAGGAGGTGCTAGGGTTATGTCTCTTCACTTAGTAGGGCCGACTTCTTCTAGAAGTGGTTAAAACCACTTTAGGCCGACTTGACAAATACCACCATATAAATATGGTTTGACCAATCCACAAAAGGGGATTTGATCTTATACAAGACCCGACATGATCAATCCGCAAAAGGGGATTTGATCTATAAGATAATAACTCAAATATAATTAGAATATTCTTCGAAGTTACAATATTTCAACAGAGACCCCAGTCTAAAATGTCAGTTTCATGTGGGGTTGTGCTCAAATAGCAAGTGGGGTTGTCCTAGCAACACAACTAGATGGAATTTCYGACTACCTACTATGTGGCATATATGGGCAACAAAATAAACAAAATTATATCATAGGATCACAAAGGTAGAACCTAAACAATCATAGTGGAAACAAAAACAAATAGAAAGGCAGGTACCATTAACTATCATAGATGACACTATGATCATCTATATCCATAACACATTCCACACTCGGGTACCATTAACTATGATAGATGCCTCTATGATCATCTATACCCATAACACATTCCACACTTGACAAATCACCAAAGGGCTATGTCACATGGAGCAAGGAAATGATTGTGGATCTCGAAAATAGTATGGATTTTGGAAAGAACACTATCAACTCTTAAGGGAAAGGAAAAATGGCATGATACAACCACTTAAATGCAAATCAACAAGCTCTTGCAAATGCATGACACAATAACTAGTTCAGCATAGCAATATAACGATATCAGAAATTGTTATTTATTTGTTTTTTACTAACTGCATCTTTTTTCCCATTAGATTACTGTGTACACTTGGTGACGACCACCTATGCTTTAAAAAAAATTAAAAGGTATAAGCAAGATGAATTCCATACTAGAAACTGTCAAGAAAGGTTTCAGAGCCTTTCCAGTACAAAAATGATCGCAAAACATGGCATTTCAATTACATCGCCCTAGTGCATTTCAAATACCACATGCAATGAAACAGAGATGCATGCAAGGAATTAAAAATGCCACATAAGCGTTATTTTACCAATACTAGATGCCACATAAACATCATCATGGTGACAACTACAAACTGGGACAGTAAATTGGACAAACAAGTGATCCATAATGTTAGATAATAAGCAAATGGAGAAAATAATCATACTACACCCTATAAGAGGGTTCAATTGTATTGAATCGTAGAAAGAAATTCTGAATTTGTTATTTTTCCTTGTAGTCACAGATCACATAGACTCAATGTTATCCAACTTTAGATGGAGATCAAAATGACCCCTGCATCTGAACCGGCTATAGATGAACTTCCAGTTTTACAGTAGGGCCAACAAAAATATCCATAAATAGCACCAAGAAGCCCAGTGGGCCACAAAATTACACAATCAGGCCACAAAAGTTAAAAGTTTGTAGCAGTTTCTCTGAAATTTCCTCAATACAAGCCAACACCTTATTTCTAGAATCCAATGTAGGTCACAACCTCTCAATTGTCCCCTGTTGCCTTCTATATGCAACCAACCCCCTTAATTCTTCAGGAAATTTCCAAATAAAACAACAAAGATAAGATCCCTACAAAAGTCTGATATTTTATCAGATATTCAAATAAAAACAAACAATATGCTTTTATATGTGGTGTGTATCTCCTCTCGTGGTCTCATTCCTTAGTGATACCCAATCAATCAAGTATAGCACAACAAATACTCCCATATGATGCACGAATGAAGAATGAATGACAATATAACAAGAAATCAGGATATTTACACTACTTCAATGTAATTTGATGTTGAACACCTTCTTGGCCAATGTGTATTCAGACAACCCTCTTCAATGGGCCCATTTGATATGGTGTTTTGACACTGTTATCGCGCAATTTTTACTTGCCCAAAGCCAAAGGCAAGTGGATACTGAATTGGCGTAACAAGGAGGATGACCTATTGTTAGTATATAATGGATGTGCTCGTTTTACCATCGACAATATCACTATTGTCACCCAACCATAGGCCGAAGCCACCCTCCGAGCACCTTAACCTTGACAGAGAATCACTCCGGAAGCAAACCCTAGGCTAGATAGCCAAACAAAGGTTAGCGCACCTTTCCCCAAGGATAGCGCACCAAACAAGAGCTGATCAGATAGTCCAAACCATAACCAAGAGATAGTCCAAGCCAAAACCAAAATCTGCTAGTTGCAGCAGCTGCAACGGCAGCTCTCCTCCAAACTTGCGCACAAACTAGGCAACTGCAGTACGCACAAGTGTTGCTCTGCAATTCTGAGAATGCCTGCCAGAATGAAGACTGGCCTCCTGTATTTATACTAATTCTGGCCAACTGCCTGGGCCGACTTCTCATTCTGGGTGCCTATTTACTTAGTATATAATATTTCTTCTAGTCGACTTCTTTTCTTGGAGGCTAATAACCTAATACAAATTATACTCTTGAGCCGACTTGTCTTCTAGGGTTATTAGCCAACTCATTAGGGTTTCTTCTTGCTTCCCGGAATATTCTATTCTCGTTAGGTTTGTAGAAATTCCAGGTCCTATCAGCAGTCTTCTTGGTCTGTCTTTGACCAAGCTAAGACACTAAGTTTCTTGTTGTCATAAATTTTGTTTTCTGCTGTTTTATAACAGCCAACTGTAGTTTTGGTTTTGCTGATGTGTTATGGTTGTTGTCAATGATTGGGTGCCCTTGCAAGTAGTTTTTATGTTAGATAAATTACATATATACTTCCCAATAACTATACCTCTGGCCGAATTTTGTCTCTAGGGTTATTAGCCAACTCATTAGGTTTCTTTTCTTGCTTCCTGAATATTCTATTCTCAAGTAGGGTTTGTGGTAGAAATTCCAGTCCTATCGCTAGCCTTTCTATCCTGCCTTTGACTAAGCTTAAGACACTAAGTTTCTTGTTGTCATAAATTTTGTTTTCTCGGCTGTTTTATAACAGCTAACCTGTAGAAGCCTTTTACTTTTGTCAGATGTGTTATGGTTGTTGTCACTGATTGGGTGCCCTTGCAACTAGTTTCATGTTAGATAAATTTCATATATACTTCCCAATAACAACAACACACCCACTTCTATCTTTAATGCTGAAATATGGACAATTAAGAGCTTCTAACAAAGAACTAAAATGCATGTATACTGTATTTTTATCACATGACTTCGATAAAACTCCCCGGAAAACCAGCTTGAGATATGATGGCTATTAAGGAGGGTAGAGCAATAACTAATACAAGAAATACAATACAATAAGAACTCCGTACAATAGCAACCTGTGGATGAAGAAGATATCCAAGCTCAAACCGCCAAAAGAGAAAAGAATGGTACCAAACTCTTTCGACCGCCTTCCATCCAACCGGAGATGCCCGATAAGAAACCCTCCACTGTGAAATGATCATTCCGGCCATTCGTCACTCATGCAACTGACATCAATGAAATTTGATGGCTAGAAACTTCTCCAGAAGCAAACAGCCTGATAATGCCATGTGCCCTCCTCAAAGATGAAGTGTCTCCACAAAATGATAGGTGAATGCTGCTCCAAGTTGCTCTCAAGCAAAGCTAGCGGCCTCCTGTTCTCTCCACAAACTTCAAGTCCAAACTCCAAAAAGCTCCTCCTCCCATGAACAAAGCTCTCTCATGAACTATGCTGTACTCTCCCACCTTGCCCTCTTTAGGCAAAAAAAAATGAAAACCTAAGATCCAAGGGATGATCATCCCTAATCAAAGGTTGAGATCACTCCTCAAAATGTAATCTCAAACCCACTTTGCTATTAATTCCTAAGTCACTTTATGTCCTCAAAATCACCAAAAGGTAATTTTATCGTTCACTTTGCCAGTGATTACTATGCACTTTAACCAAAGCCAAAGTACAAATAGACATAAAGTAACTAGGACAAAGTGCCAAATGACTTTCCCACATGTGCTAAGGAGGGAAAACACATGGGGAACACCTCCTGTACATTAAATCAACACCCTCTCTTTACCTCGAGGGATGCGTTCTCACTTCAAGCCCCATCTTGTCTCTCAAAAGACATGTTTGCCTGCATGTGGCCTTCCTTGGTGAGAATATCCGCATGACCATCTGCCTAATGTACTGCTTCTAACGGCTCCCTTTCAACCTAATCTCTACGAAGTGGTGGACTGACCTCATTATGTTTTACTTTGCTGCGAACACCGGATTTCGTGAGAGTTTTATGTAACTCGATTATCAAGGATTGAATCAAGGTCGGAGCCATTCCCCGCCCAAATAACTCAACTAAAGATCTTTATGGGCTAAATGGCCTCATTAACCGGCCTGGGATTGGCCGCTATATACTTCAGCTTCGCTTAAACTTCAAAGAATCAATTTCCTCTCGTCGTACCGGAATCCGTGAAACAAGTTCCGACTAAATCAAGCAGCACTTCGAGGTGTTTTTCCCGCTGCTAGCCGTGATTCCGCCCGGGCCTCAACTCCGTGGTAGCCAACCAACCTAATTCTATCTGCCCTGGAATGTAATCTAGGCCACATGTACTAACCGGCCCCAAAGAATATACTTTTCAAGACATGTTTTGTTCTCAACTATATGAATAATTCCCATGGGCTCACTCATGTATCGGGCTGAGGGTAAATTTTGGCCATGAAAATATATCTGTCTCGTGTTAACTGTATACATCGCTGAACCGATTAACCGCCTCAGAAACTGTAGTGCATCCACTAACTGCTATCCGGCACCGAGTTTCTTCCAGCTTGGTGAGATCAGGTGTTTTACATAGGTCCGCATCTCCATTCAAACTCGCCAATATCTCCTCGCATAATTTCCCCGCCTTCAGAAATATGTGACCATCCTCCGCCAAACCTCCATGCCCAGAAAAAAGTGCATCAACCAATATCACTATTCAAACTCACGTAGTCCCAAATTTTGCGTCACTATGATCCTCGGGCTCTGCGGATGAACAAATCATTCCATATAGTATGAGAATGAGCGGTCCTCACCTCTAATGATGAAATAGAGGTTTGGATCAACATCGCTCTTCTCGAGCCCATCTGAAGAAAATAGGTGTCTATCCATGAGTACCAAGCTCTGGGAGCTTGTTGCAACCCATACAATGCCTTTCTCGTATATACACGCGAGTCTCCCCGCCACTCACCTCAAAGCCCTGGTCGCCAACGTACACTTCCTCCTCACGTAGTTTTCATTCATAAATGTGGTTTTAACATCCATCCGATGGGAATGCGCCTAAATCCCATCTCTCAAGCAGTAAATGGCAAGGGGCCAATCATTCCGATGGAAGTGTATCTCGTGAATGGAAAGCAATGTCTCATCATAATCGAATTTCAACTGAAAAGCCCCGTACATAAATCAAGCCTTAGATTTCCATCACCGCTTATCTCGGCAGCTTAATCTTTTGGCCTTAGATACCTATCTAGAAGTCAAGCAACGGGATTTCTATGTGCCCTAACCACATCCCAAACATCGGCGCAAGACAATAGAATCATACTTCCTCAACCATGGCTCTCGCCATACCTCGATGATCCATCATTCTGCAAATGTTCCCTGCCCATCGTCTCTAGGGACAGAGTCACACGTAGGGTGCTGCATGCTCCTAACTGACCGGTGGCCTCCTTCTGTTTCCACCCGGGATCCCCTTGGGCTCCCTACATTCTCAGCCTTCAGGCCCCCTCAAACTATCTCGCTTCCTTCCTCAAGTGCTCCAAAGGAGAAGCAGGTCTCTCTCAGCCTAAGGGAATGGCCTCGTGACTCACTGCACACTTCCTCAAGGAACCTGTCTGACCTCTCTCTCAAGTCTGTGCCCCATCTCACTGAACATACGGGAACCTATGACTCTGGAAAGCTGCATGGTGACCCCTGGCTACCTCTGGAAATGGTGTACTCCGGATAACTGAGGGTCAGGCTCCTGCTGGGCTCAAGTAGTGATCCGCAACTCAGATTTCAACCTCCTCATTTCTACCACTCAAGTGATCTAGCAAAGCCCTATCCTCCCTAACCGAGCATATCTCTGCCACTCACCACTTTCCTCCTAAGTGATGCAATGTAGTTCCGGTAGGCTTTTGACACCTCGAGTATCCTACTAGAATCCCCTGAACAGGTCTTAGCTTCGTCTCCTTCCGAGGGGATATGCCAACGCTGAGCATCCAAAATCCCCATGTGTTTCACATCGGGCTCTCCCCAAAGGAAGGCCTCAAGAGTCATCTTCCCTAAAATCCTATAGATTCCTCGCTCGGCAGAGCAACCGGTAGTGACAAATATGCCTCCTTCATAAGTACAAGGCAACTCACATCATGCAAGATAGATCTCGGGCCGCATCTGCAATAGCTCCTAGTTTTTCCTCTGCAACCCTGCTCACTGGGGTTGTGCTGGTAATGGTCATCTCTCTCCCCTGATACATGTCAGTACTGTATTCACAAACTGTCTCACGTAATACTCTCCCCCTCAAGAAACCGACTGCAGACCTTGATCCCTCTTCTTTTCCCCGACCGGGTTCTCCACAAGAGCTCTCCGGAACTCTTTTGAACTCAGCAAGACTATGCTCACTGTGAAATAGGATCTGTGTCTTCTCCTTGAGATCGTTTCATGAATGTGAGGATAATACCTACAACCACTCAAGGACTTCCGAGGGCTTGGGCCACACATCCGTAGGCCTAAATCCGTGATCTCAGCCCGGACTGTTGTCACCGCCAGAACGGGCCTTTGGCAAACTTGCTGGGCACATCCTCTACAAACATCCCGATGCTCTAAACTGAACTGTGGCAATCCGGTCACAATCTCTCCCAAATTCTCCAAGAGCCCTATGATGTAGGTGTCCCATTCCTACGCATGCTACAACTCACATAATCGGCCCACGGCCGACGCTTACTAGCCACCAATGCAATGTAGTAATAAACAAAGAACTGACATAAGTCTCCCTCTCTCTCGCTTCCAATCAATTCGTCTAGTCTATAGAGCAACCCTCACGAAATGAGTACGCCGCTGCTCCCCTCACAAGACCTCAAGACCTCTATCCTAGAGGTGACAGTGGAGATCGAATCAAGTTCTTCTTCATCCCTGGACTTAAGAGAACATCACTGAATGAAATCGGTGGCAAGCCCCTCTCCTAAAAGAAACTGTGCCAAACCCAACAACTGTGACTACTCTGCCATCTCCAAGAGAAACCTCAATCCTAACCTCAGTGTCTCTAAGATCAGAAAAAATGCTCTCTCACACTAGTGATGTGACTGGATGCTCCGCTGTCTATATACCAAATATCCGGTGAGTACTCAACCTAACTGCAACAAACATGAAAGGCATACTCCCTCTGAAACCTGAGTCCAGTAACTGTCTCCTCCGTTGTAGCCGTTGTACCACTCACTCTTCTTCTTCCGTCGGACACCGCCCCAAGATAGTGCCCGAACTTCATAAACAGCACCCCACTTGCTCATCTCCGCCTCGACCACCGCCATGACTACTACCGCCACCGCCACTGGATCAATGCCACTCCCCTTCGCCCTCCTCCACTCCTCTGTCGCCCCTCGGCTCTTAGACCTCGCCACCACCACTACTGGGCCTTCTTGCTCCTTTGGCCTGTAGAAAGATCCTTCCACCTCAGTCTACCTCGCCACGGGGCCTCCCCATTTCTGTAAGACTCGGGATGTTAACTGGATCCTCCCGAAGGAGCCATCCCACATCCCTCTCCCATGTGGGCAAAATGCTCCCAAGAATAATACTCAATGAATGGGTTCCACGTTTGGTGAAGCTATGCTTGGTTCTCACTAAAGAGTTAATGACAATTCCCACCACTCTTCCAAGCCTGCCTTCCTGACTGGGTGGACCTAGTAAGAAATGAAGAACTGGACTCTCATCCTTGAGCATGTAATGCCTCGAAGTCTATCATGCGTAACCATCTTCTCGGGTTCCTATCTGAAATTCTCATAGGTTGATCACAAAAGTCAGCCTTGGCCATCCATATGCATGGGCCTTCCCCGTAACATGGGGAATAATGTGATCACTGACTGCATCTGAAATGGTCCTCTTCGCATTGTTGTTCCTCTTCTTGTATTCTCCCACTGTGATTCGAGAGGCCATGTGAATCGGGCCGGAATAACCGGGCCTCAACTATGTCCCATAGTTCAGGTCCCTCCAAGACGAAGACCATTCCGACCTTCCAAGAAGACTTGCTAGCTCCAAATGGCTCTATCTCAACCCCAGACTGGTATGCCGAGACATCGCTAAACTCAGACACACCTAACCGAGGCTGCTCGCCAAGGAACACACTGCCTCACACCTGTCAAAACAGGAGTGAAAAGAGACAATGTAATCTAACTTCCCTACCCCCTGGCTAAATGGTGGAAAGAGGTCAAAGAAATCAACATTTCACTCCACTGCTGTAGGTGAAAAGAGACTCCATCTTCAGGTCTCGAACTCTAAACTCACTGCAATTCAAGCTAAGTGTTTCCAATCAAGGAGCTTCAATGGCTGTCCTCAAGAATCTGCCTAATAAGTGTATATTGCAGCCACACAATCGCTGTCCAACTGTCCCGAAAAATCAGCCCAAGCCTGGACATCATGTAGAAATTCCGTGTCCCATTCGCTAGCCTTTGGTCCTGCCTTTGACTGCTTAAGACACAAAAGCCATCAAGCCATAAATTTTAGAGCCATTGCTTTATACCTAACCTAGTTTTGGTTTTGATTGATGTTATGGTTGTTGTCAATGATTGGTGCCCTAAAGTAGTTTTTATTAGTTAGATAAATTACATATATACTTCCCAATAAAAACAACACACCTACTCTATCTTTTAATGCTGAAATATGGATAGAATTAAGAGCTTCTAACAGCAACTAAAATGCATGTGTAGACACTGGTATTTTTGGTCAACAAGACCTCGATAAAATCGGGAAACCAGTTTTAGGATAGGATGTATATATGAGGTAGAGTAATAATCTAATACAGTAGTCATAATACAATAAGAACTCCGGTACAATAGCAACTCCAGATGAAGAAGATATCCAAGCTCAAACTACCAAAAGGAGAAAAGAATGGTGCTACTCTCTAAACCGCCAGATCTGCTCCAGAATGCAACTGAGATGTCTGATAGTAAAACCTCTCCACAGGAATGGACTGGGTCTCCGGTCAGCCTGGGTCACTATGTAACCGGACATCAATGAACTGATGGCTAGAACTTCTCCAAGTGTAGCAAATACCAGAAATCCATGCCCTCCTCAAAGATGAAGTCTCTCCACAAAATGATAGGTGAATGTCAGCCAAGCTGCTCTTAAGCAAAGCTAGCGGCCTCCTCCTATGCTCCTTCTCCACAAAATCTCAAGTCCAAACTCCAAAGCTCCTCCTCCCATGAACAAAAGCTCTCTCATGAACTATGCGCCCTCCTTGGCCTTTTGCCCCTCTTTTAGGCAAGAAAATGAAAACCTAAGATCCAAGGGATGATCATCCCTAATCAAAGGTTGAGATCACTCCTCATAAATGTAACCTCAAAACCCACTTTTTGTTAATTCTAAGTCACTTTATGTCCCCTCAAAATCACCAAAAAGGTAATTTAATGTTCACTTTTGCCAAAAGTGGCATTATGCACTTTAACCAAAGTCAAAGTACAAATAGACATAAAGTAACTAGGACAAAGTGCCAAATGACTTTCCCACATGTGCTAAGGAGGGAAAACACATGGGGAACACCTCCCAAGGTACACAAATCAACAAGGTTTACACATGGAGATAAATACCTCCCGCAGCTACCATAACATCAACACTCCCTCCTAGCTAGGGAGGTATTACAGGTAATGGTCTTGAACACAAACATACCATTCACCCGGTAGCATCAACATAGTTGTATAGACTATCTCATGACTAGATCATCAGCACCATCATCACCATCAGTGTCATCAGTTGCATCATCTCTCGAAACCATACTACATCTGAGTAATTAGACATGATGTTGGATAAGTCACTCACACCATAGAGTGACACAAGAGCCATTCTTCTAATCTGGACATATGTCCTAGAAAAATAAATGTCCTGAACCATTTTTCGTCAGGGAAATCTCTGTCCATTGATCATCCATCTAGCTGATAATCATTTTCAACACTATTGATAGTCTTCGAAACAATATCATTTAGTAGAACACAACTGTGTCTATCCATAGTAGTACACAACTACACTCCAGTGATACACTACCACACCAAGTAGCACACAGGTACTTGATCAGTGACATATAGTCACAAACAGTGGAACGCAACCACCACAGTAGTATACATCTACTGTCTAGAGACATACAGTCTTCATAACAATCATCTAATATCAACCTGCACAGAAACAATGTTATGATATAAACTGAATCATCTGGGCCATTCTTCCACTCACATCTATGAGATCTTGGAAGAGCATCTGCCCTCAAAAGGTCAAACATCAATGATGAGCTATCTGGACTATTCTTCTCAAGCAAGGAAGAATAATTGCCCTGATTTCTGAGCCTGGATCATTCCCCACCCTGGGCCATTCCTCCGACACTAGACAAAGTGTAACCTGGAGAGAATGAGTCTGCCCTAAGGAATGTTTGTCCCTGATTGTTGAACCTAGACCATTCCCCACCCTGGGCCATTCCTCCGACACTAAACA
>SNQJ01S0170844.1:38757-49928 GCA_010110895.2 Picea sitchensis | reverse complement strand
GGAAAGTCGGCCAAGTGACCTAGAAGATGTTTTTAAGGAAGCTACTTAGAGAGTATAAATAAGAGGAAAGGCTCTCTCATGTAACACACACTTGAGAATATTGAATATATATAGGTCTCTAAGGTAACCAAGGATATATAGGCCGAAATTCTGAGTGAAGGTCAAGAAAAGAAGGTTGAAATGCAAGGAAGGATAAATTCTTTTGATGGTGCTTTCTAAGGTATGTTATTTACAGGTCATCTCACAATTTTCGCTATAAATGTTTTTTCTATAATGATTCAGATCATGAAATTGATATTCCATTGAGAAAAAATATCCAAGTATCTTTGGTGAAAATCCAGCTTGTGGGTCATTGTATTTTGGGAGTTACACTCCATGGAAAATAGGGTGTGTGGCTAGTTCTGAAACTAGTCAAAAACAAATGTTTCGGGTAAAAATGGCGTAACTTATTCATAACAGATCCAAATTCAGTGAGACCAAATGTGTTGGTTAGGGTACAGTCTGTAGTATTCTTTGTAACAGTTTCAAATCAATTCATAAAATATTCTATGTGGGGCACGCTCTACAAGGTCGCTCTCTAGAATAAGCCAGAATTCAGCAAGGTATGCCATTTTTGCTATAACTCCTTTTCTAAGAGGTTCCAAGTAGTGAAACTTGGAGTAATTGCATTAAAAAAACTGAAAAACATTGTGTATCATTTTCAGATCTTTATTCATTACAGGTACAAAGTTATGATTATTTCAAGTTGGGGTTGTTGACTAATCCGAAACTAGTCATGGTTGAGACAAGCAGTTGATGATTTGGCACATACATGAGGTGTATAGTTGATGATGTTGGTACATATTGATGATTCATTGTTGATTATTATTTGACACATGATTGGTATATACTTGGTACATGATTTGATGCACTTGTTTATGGTACAAGTTGATTACAGGTTGTTTGGTACAGGTTGGTGCATGGTTGATGCACTTATTTATGTTGACAGATTGATATCTGTTGAGGATTGTTGCCTCATCTCATTTGGTGCTAATAATGTAAGATGAGTCTTGCATATAGAGTGGGTGCTCTTTTAGATTTGTACTCTATTCAGTTGTTGCTAAAAAATCCCCAGATTGAAGTCCATAATAAAAAGAAACATTGTACATACATATTGTGTTCCTTGTGGAGATGATTTGTTGATGATATGTTGTTGATATATGTTGATGATATGTATTCACATCTAACTAATTATAAATGACAACAATGAGTAATGATAAAATGTTGAATGTTAACTAAGG
Organism: Picea sitchensis; assembly: GCA_010110895.2. NCBI lineage: Eukaryota > Viridiplantae > Streptophyta > Pinopsida > Pinales > Pinaceae > Picea > Picea sitchensis. The sequence goes on along the minus strand of SNQJ01S0170844.1, from coordinate 48,648 downwards.
ATTTTTTGTGTAAGAGGGAAGTTTTGGGAAAAATATCCCCACACTCATTCAACCCCCCCTCTAAGTGTGGTAGGTGTGTCCAACACTTCTTTGCCTCCTCTACATGTGAAATAACCTCCGCGGCTAGCTCTTGGAGAGGTTCCATTTGAGCTTGTTGGTCCTTCTTTTCTGTCTACGTAACTATTCGCTATTCTTGCATCTTCTTCATGTCTTGCAATCCTTTGAGGCACTCAGTGATCCTCATTGTTTTCTGCCTCTACTTGAGGTCCTATATAGCTACACTTATCTTCTCCTCTTCCTGGTTGATCCAAAAAGATCTTTTAACAACAATGGTTGAGTTTTAAAGCATGAGTTAAATTACCATTTAGGAAATTAATGAAATAGGAAGAATTAATGAAGAAACATGGAATCCATAAAGAAATATACAGATTTGGAAATAAGCATAAAGGAACAACAAACCATAAACAACAAAGTTGATAACAGAGTTCGAAAATCTCGCCTACATCTCTGGGCCTTTGTCTCAGTGGGTGAGGCTTTCTTATTTATGTTTGAAGCTTCCAATTTACATCATAAAATTGCCAATGGATTACATAAATGAGATAGATGTGTTCTTCTATATCTCAAGAACCCATCAAAACTGATGGCACTGAAAATGGATGAATGAAGCTCCCAGAAATGGCCCACAAAGGTGCTCTCCTTAATGGCTTCCCTGCATAAAAATGGTTTTGCCTCAACAATTCATCAACATTTTCATGATTTGAACCTCTCTTAATGGATTCAATAACCTCTGGTTTATATAGACTTGAAGTTGGTAACAAACTCACAACTTCCCCCCAAGATTTGGCCTCAAAAAGGGCCCAAGATCCTCCAAAAATGACCAAAATCTCCTCAAACAGGATTAAAATCAATTAAAAATCATATAATAATGTTTAAAACCCACTTTTGGGATAATTTAGGGTGCAACCCCCAATTTCCCAGGCTCGTGGTCATGTGGACCTAGACTAGGTGTGTTGGTCCTTAGCCCCTTTGGTCCCGACCCTTGGTCGCAATCATGGCCATATGGCTAAACGCTATACCTCCACGAGGAAATTAATAGACTTGGCCCCTGGTTCCTAGATCCTTGGTCAGCAGGCTAGCTCGACCGACCGGGCACTGTCCATATACATCTGCACCAACAATATATCTGGGTCATATGCATGGTCGTATGGGACAAAGAATGCGTTGGGGGGTAACACATGTAACAACTCTTGCCATTGATAGTGTAATGGTTATGTGGTCATATGAATAATGTGGAACTAGGGGCTGGGGCTAGGCCCCAACCCTTCCCTCCTCCCAAATTACAACCATTTCACTTTAAATAGAATATGGAAACTAAAAGGAACACCGAGGGTAGGCTAGTAGCCCAGCCCTGCCAAGTCACTCACCTGGACCAGAGGTCGCGGGTTCAACTCCCCGGGAGTCATAAAAATTTTGCCCAAACATCCAACAGAGGGGTTCCACGTGGTGGCCCAAGACTGGGCCACATGGCACCATCACACTTTCCCATAAACCAACAACATGTCAAGAGATAATCTGACCACATCAGCCAACACTGCCCAGTCATTACACCTGCCATGTCAATATGTTGCCACGTGTCATACGGTTGTACGACCCTTGCCTCGTTAGCCCATTCCATGTGTCAACCTTGCAATGGTGCCATGTGTCACAATATCACTCATCCACCTGTCTGTCAGCATGTCTTCCCAGTCAGCATCCACTGCACCTACCACATCACCTGTACGGTCATACGTCATGTACAGTCAGCTGCCACGTCAGCACTATACGGACTGCACAGTCATCAATTTTTGCTTGTTTGACAAAATGAAAAAATCACAATATATTTCACATATGACTTATGTTTTTAGCCCATTCAAGTTGCATTGGGTTCATATCGATGAGGCCTACGCACACGTCCATTTTGAAGCCATTATGAGCACTTTGATTTTTAGGCCTTCCTAGACCCATTTTGGTTCCAGGATCCAATTTTGGATCACTGGTTCCAGTGTTGGACCCATTCATATTTTTATAGCGTTGTCCATAACTATGTCGCACCATCAAACAAGTCCACAACNTTGGGTTCATATCGATGAGGCCTACGCACACATCCATTTTGAAGCCATTATGAGCACTTTGATTTTTAGGCCTTCCTAGACCCATTTTGGTTCCAAGATCCAATTTTGGATCACTGGTTCCAGTGTTGGACCCATTCATATTTTTATAGCGTTGTCCATAACTATGTCGCACCATCAAACAAGTCCACAACTACACTGAGTTGTCGTTCCATTTTCGCCACCTATCCTGCAACTTCTTGCTTCATTTGTTCCTTCACCTCCGGGGGAGTTGTAGGAATGAGTTGTTCCTGGAGAGTTTCGATCTTCTGCCTGTATTGATCAATTGTTTGCACAATATGATCAATATTATGCACTATAGTGGGATATGCTATTTGTGTGTAATTCAAGATCCTATTATAGGTTGCATCCACTCCCTACTCAAGCATATTTTTGTGATCCTTCTCTTCTTTGGTCTCAAGCTTGACCTGCTCGAGCACCAATTCCAACTCCTCTTTTCTATCCTTCATTTGTTGCAACTTTGTTTCCTTTGTTCGTGCACGTGACTACACCTCCTACGCGAAACTGACTTGTAATTTTTACAATGCCTTGGTTGGTATTCGCTCCATTACCAATTGTATATGTGCCCAATCTTTTATGATTGTTTGATCTACGATCTCATCCATGCGCAACATGCTGGGAGTAATATGGAAAGTTGGGCTAGCCTGCGCTATGGTCTAGATTGCATCGTGCTCACTTGACGCAGTCCTAGTGTTTTCCTCTAATGTTGTGGGGAATGACCATGTTCCCCTTCTCGTCCTCTGCATGCCTCTGATCTACTCCAGGACCTGCTTTATGTGAGCCAACTCATCCTGAATGCGGCCTATTTGGTGTCGGGCATCTTCAAACTCCTCAGCTGCATGGTCCTGGACTCTTTCGGCCACGAGGTCAGCATCGTCCTTGGTGATTGTATACTTCGACGACTGCTTGTGTGCCTTGGCATTTTTGCACACACCCCCAATGTGGATGATGGGCCTCTTGATATGGCCTTGTTCCTATGGGGTGGCAGTCGATGAGGTTCCTTGTGTTGTCACAGCCCCTTTTTCTATTTATTTTGGTGTTGGGGTAGTGTCCTTTTTTCCGTCCTGGGTACCCTTCTTTGGAACACCTCCCTTCTTTTTTTTTGTCGGATTATGACTTGGATTTGGATTCTTAGGCACAACTTTATCTTTGACAAGTGTCTGAACTTGCCCTGCATCAGTATCTGTACCTATAGGCATCTCTTGAGTGAGGACTAGAAATCTCTAGTCATCTTTCCAATCCCTGATTTCCATCTCTACGACTTCTTCTTTGATGAAGTATATAAGATGCAACCATTCCTTCTTGGGATCCCTTATTTCTTGGATCCATACTGTGTTCCTAGTTGCTTTAAAGTTTTTGATGTCTCGGTATTGTGCAACCACTTCTGGATTAATTCTCCAATTATCAACAATGCTCTCTTGGAGATTGTTATAGTACCACGCAAATGTGCTTGCACTACTAGGTAAATATTTCAAGATGTTTACATATCATTCATCCCTCAAACACCTAGTCAATAAGCCAGTGTTGGGGGCATGTTGGACAAAGGTCCAATTTTGGGAAAAGGCCATTTTTGGAGAGAAAAGTGTGAGGGAAAAGTAGCACGTGTGAGGGAATCATGTGAGGCACGCATGCAAGGGAGACCTAACGACATTAGTTTTAGGATTTTTGTAGAATATCATAATGGCTGATGAGCCAAGAATATGTATAAATAATACCTAGGAGGTCTAGGAAAGAGTCGCAGCTGAAGAGAGAAGAGAGAGATGATGGTATTAAAGCTTGTAGAAGCTGCCTTATTTTTGTAAGCTGGTGAGCTAGAGAATAACCGAGCAACTCGATATTGAGGGTTAGATCACAGGCTGAGGAGAATGGTGTGATCTAATCAGACTCATAGGGATCAGAAAGCTTGTTGAGATTGTAAGATCCAACATTGTAAATGCGCGCGGTGCGATTTATTGTTGAGACATAATAAAAGAGATTGAGAGCTAGATATTTGTGGACGTAGCCCAGGAGAGGGTGAACTACAATCAAACTTGTGTTATGTGATTGAATTGTATACCTCTCCATTGTTGTTAATGATTATATTCTAGCTGAATGAATAAAGGAACTAGTTAGATCGGTTATTCCACATGCATGAGTAAGAGTGAATGATTAATTAACATGTTAGACTAAATAAATGAAGATCATAAGGTACAACCACATATCCCCACTCATTCCCAGGTTGCAAGTGTCTGAGCATTGCAGCCACCCATAGAACTATCTCGGGTGAGACTATGCAGTGCACCCTATGTACTGTGTTGCCTTCTGGTTTACCAGGAGGGCCAATAGTTTTCGAGGGATTTTGTTGGGAGATTGTCAAATCTAAACCTGGGTCAACTTATAACAGTAAGGTCAGATCAGAGTAGATAAATTAGTCTAATGCCAAAAAATGGTTAACCAACAGACATCCTAAGGTAGCTAAAGAATTGACACTCAACTTCATTGGGACTAAGACTAAGGTGGGGGTGTTGGAGTTTGAAGTCTCTGAGCAATCTAATTTTGTAGCCACAAAGATACCTGATTGTGGTGAGAAGTGGTTTAGATACATGTCTTTGAATTATTCTTTCTCCAAGGAATTCCTAAAACCTTAATATCAAGGAGACAACCTATCCAAGGGAGTGCCAAGAAGTCACATGCTGGAGTATTTTGACAAAATGTTCATAGTCATTCAAAGGTACTTAACATGTGAAGGAAGGTTCAATATGGTTTATCAATACCATATCATATTACTACTACACTTTAATGGGAAGAGTCCATGAACCTTCCCTTTTATCTTTTTCAGGAGTATTGGCAAGATGTCATATAGGGTCCAAGATAAATCCAAGCAAGTGCATACCAGTGTTTTTCACTCGGGTTTAATCAAGATGATAGTACTGGAATAGTTGAAGAAGACAAACACTGACTCGAAGGTTTTCCTAGCTACATCAAGTTTTCATCCAGATATTGCTCACACACCATAGTCCAAAAGATAAACACCTACCCCTGTTGAGAAGACTGTGCACTCTGATTCAAGAAAAAAGAGGAAGATGACCAGAGGTGATAAATCCATTTAGATTACTGATAAAACAATTGAAGGTGGTCCCTCACAAACTCCTAACAGAGAAATTTATCCTATGGCAGAACCTACACCTATGGAGATATCATCAAGTAAATTAAGGAGTTTGAAGGGTAAACAACTTGTCTTTTCCCCACATTTTGTTGCAGAAACAATCAAACCTAGAAGACCTTTCACTAGATTAGCAGCTAAACAACATATTCCTATGGAAGAGGGTACAACAGAAGCCCCATCTTAGAAAAAGGATAAATCTCAGTCTTCCAAGCATCCCATATAAATTATTGATATCAGCACTCCTCCTCATGAAAGTAATCCTACTTTCAAAAGACTCAGGAGGCAACTTAAGGACGCACAAGATGAAAATGACAAATTGAAGAAGGAAAATCTGGAGGCCCGAATCAAGTTGAAGGATATGTTAGAATTATATGAGAAGATTATTGATAAAGAAAGATACATGGATAAGAGGTCTCTACCCCTTCATAGGCAACTTAATAATGTGTATAAACAAAAGAGAGATTTTCAAGCTGATATTAGGAGATTGAAAGCAGAGTTGCAACCCTTCAAAGAGCAGGTAGAAAAATGGAATTTGGATATATTGGCTAAGGTGGCTACTAGAAGGAGTACCAGGAAAATATCGATACATGATACTATTTCACATCAACATTATTTTTTACATGGTTCACTTTTTTCATAGAATTATAACCTGAGTAATGATTTTGGGTCTTGAGCTGAGGTTACCATATTCATATGATTTCTCCAAGGTTACGTCATGTTTCAAGAAGTGTGTAGCAGGAATTTGAAGGTTTTTCCTAACTTCTTATGTAATTTTTAAAGGTTGAAATCATTTTGGAGGTAAAAAGACACCTACAGGAAAATTCTCAACACATGGACTCACTGGCACTGTGAACTGGTTGTTTTAGGACAGTCTGCAGTGCAAGTGTTGTGAACTGGGAGTTATGAAGATTTTGAAGCTGAAAGGATTTCCAGGTGTCAGGTTGAGCTCGGATAAGTATTTAGAATATTAGTTTCACATCAAAGGCCACATGCCTCGAGAAGTTGCCTGCAGTAAAACCACATGCACCAAGTTGTTAATAGTTTTTTTAAATGATGCTAACATTTTCCTGGAAAATAGCATTTTGGTTACATTTCTGTTGTACACCTAGTGCCATCCCTTTCTTAGGCATAGAATCCAATGAGGAAGTTAGGTGGTGAATTCTAAACATGTTTTTGGATATTTTATTATTTAAGATGCATTGTAACTCTATGAGGAGGTTTGAATGGTTAGACAATGAGGCTCTTATCTTTAGTTTAAAAGTGTAACATAGTTTCTTGATGTATGTACCAGACTCAAGAATCTTTAATAGTGAAGATCAATTTACTTTCCTACTGTCACATATGTTTCTATCTCACTTTGATGTTAGTTGTTGGTGAACTATTCATCATTATGCGTGTTTCTTACTACAGTAAATTATTTATTGTTGGTAATTCATGCAAGTATGATCAAAGTGTTCACTCTTTTTTATTAAGAAGTTCTTATTCAATGAGATTTATTCTATATGTGTCTCAAAAGTACTTGATGTAACCTGATACATGTATTCCATTTTTCTTGCTAAGTCTTCTATCTTCCATTGATATCTTTAAACATTGATTTGAATTTATTCAAATCCTTGCTTGTTGGTGTGTATTTCATGGAGGTTTTTGTGTTGACATCATAAACTGAGTATCACTCTCATTTGCCACACATTGAAAACATTATTATTCACAATTCTGATGGGAATTAGGCTTACATATACAACAGTCTAGGTGTGACTTCTAGTGCTAATAGTTAGGGTTGTAAGATTGAATGGTTTCATAGGTGAGGGCGCTCTCTAGGTTATGCCCTGAAATATTTCCCTAGTTGGACTTCTTCCAAGATCCCACCTCCAAGCTCTCGTAGCAGTCCTTCTAGGAAAATTCATGATGCTCACTCTTCGGGACACCTAGTGAAGCACTCTTCGAAAGATTCATCCATAGACAAGTTGAACGCAACCAACACAAAGGACTATCATCGCATCTTCGATGGCTTATCCACTCTTCCACAACTGGTTTTTGAGCTTCACAATGAGGTCTTCGACGTCAAATTTTTCTTAGAACTTCTTGAATATCATTTGACCCTAGCAACGAACTTCAACACTACTCAAGAAACCCCACCTTATCCTGCGACAGATGGAGCAATGGTGGCCACCCTCATTCCTCCTGGATAGAAATGAATTCGTGCTTGAAGGACATCAAGTTCATATTTTTTGGTATTGGCCATTTTAGTTTGTATATGATCATCCTGGATATAATTGTTATCAATCTCGTAGCCAGATTATGTTTTACCGATCTTGTCTTTTTTGTGTATCTCGCAATGTCAAATAGTCTCTATGTCATTGAAGCCACTCGACTCTGTATATTTTTTGGTCTCATAGGAAGTATAGTCTTGAAAACTCAACTTGAGCGAAGTTGATTTCCATTCATGGCGACTCCCTCTCCAGCGAACAATGGTCATTTTGTAACAGTTTTTCATGAAAGGTAATTTATAGAATACTTACTTACAAAAAATGTATATATTATTATTAATATGATTTTATTCCACTTCCTTCCATTCATTTTTTCACTCTAGTCATTTATTTAGATTTTTTCCCTATTCTAACATTTGTCTAATATTAATTTAACTTTGATTATTATTATTTTAATTATTTATTTGAATAAATTGTTATTTTTTACCATTTATCGCCCTTGTTCATTAATTTTTTTACTCAATCCCCTTAATTATTATATTTTATTTCATAATGACTAATTATTTATTGCTTCTATTTATTTCCTCTATTAGCTTACTCTTTTCTAATTATCTTATAATCTTCTTTTGATCCCTTGATGGTGGGTGGAGTGTCCACTTGAAATTTTGGGACATTTATAAACTCCAATATGGTTCATATCCAAAAGGTTTTCCACAATCCTAGTAAACCCTTCATTGTAGACTAGTGGGTCTCACCTAGGGGGATTCGAACTAGACACCTATTGGCATAGACCTAGCAAATGTCTACTAGTGTTCGTGATAAAAAGTTGATCTAACCCCTTCGGCTTATTATATTAAGAATTATTGAATGTTAATAATTATAAATTCATTAATAATGAAATTAATTATTACTTATTACTTATTAATAAACTTTATTATAATTAATTGTTTTCATTTCCGCATCTATTTTTAATCATCGTGTGTCCAATCTATGTACTAATATTGAATCAATTCCACAACATAATAAGAAAAAAAAACATGTATATATAGGAACAATTATAAAAATTTCAATTCAAATTGGAAAATATTTTTTTGTTTTGTTTTTAACAATTGGTCTAATAATACAACAATATCTAAATAAATATACAAAAATATAAGTAAAATGATCTCAATCATATACTTTGATTGATATATTGTAATTACCCTCCTCATCCATTGAACCCTGCCTCCTTGCCCTCCTCATCCTCCTCGACCTCCTCATCCTCACTTTGTAAGATCATAATAAAAGAACGCAAGTTCAATTAAATAAACAATTATAATGTTTATAGACATAATACAATGGATATAAGTTTAAAAATTGTTAATGTCCTATGATTCCTCTAAACCCCCATCCTCATTGGTTTCAAACAACATATTAAAATAAAAGTTTGGTTAATTAAAGAAATATAACTAGTAATACATAATTAACAATTTATCAAGGCATAGGATCTATATTTGCCACCATTTGTTTCGGTGTTAGAGGGTCCACTCATCATAGTACATTCTTACTTGTGATCTTTTCCTCCTCCTTTAATTTCTTGAGAATCCCTTTTCGTACCTTTTTTATCAACATCTATTTGTCTTCTATTATTTGTTGTTTCCGATTTAGGGGATTTTTTATTATTTTCCTACATTTGCTTAGTACCATAGAAAATGAAAACAATCATACACATCATTGAAGAGACAATAAAATTTAAAAAGGGTAAAGGACTACAAAAATGAGTGAATAAATAGAAGAGTAATTTGAATTTCACATGATGTGTGATCTCCCCCTCATAGTCTCTATTATTCTCTTCATTACCCATTATGTCACTAAATTGAGTGATTGGGTACCTTTCATAAAGATGTTGCAATGCATTTTTCTTGATTCTAGTACTAATATTGTTCGAATGTTTGTGATATACTTCAAAAAAATCCCTAATTATAGTTGTTGGATTACTGAGAGGGGGGGTGAATCAGTAATAACGTAATTATAATTCTTTTTCTTCAAATGTTATATCAATGTAGAATTATTATCCAATAATGAGCAGTAATAAATAAACAATCACACACATACACAGTACTCCAGTGTTTTACGTGGAAACCCAAATCGGGAGAAAACCACAGAATGTTTTTTCTTATATGTCTTGAAGAATTACATTCATTGGAAGCACCAACTTCCTTTTTTTTCCATTTGCAACTGGAAGGAGGCTTCAACCCCCTAGTTTCTCAGGATAAAACCTGAGGGAAGCTCCAACTCCCCAAATATCTATCTACAACCAGAAGGAGGCTACAACCCCCAATGTTCTCTGGCTACAACCGGAAGGTGGCTACAACCACCTTTCCTTGCCCCG
>SNQJ01S0170842.1:0-20577 GCA_010110895.2 Picea sitchensis | reverse complement strand
AGATAAAGAACTACTCTACTTACCCTACTGGTACCGGAAGCTTCCTCTTAGTTCAATTGCACCCTAACTAACCTAACAGAGCAGAGTAGCCTAACTATCTAACAAAGCAGAGTAACTAACTATCCTAACCAAAACAAAGCATATTCAAGCTCGCATTCAATTTAATCTTCGTTCAATTTGGAAACTGGGAACATAGCTATTCTAATTCATGCTTCAAATCCTACAGGAATCAACCATGCTTCAATACTCATCAACGTAGTAGATATTCAATAAGCTGGAAATGATACAGTTGAAGAATAATCAATCAATACTCTGAACAGTTAATTCCAGGACTCAATAAACTAACATGCAGGCAATTACTACGCTACGAAAATATTCTAAATTCAATGCAAGAACAACAGTGACTTGCACCTGTTTGGCGGCCCAACCAAAAGGTACAAACGCCGAAGGAAAGAACCAGAATTAACTATATCATTCTATGCAAACATTGTGTAAACTTTACGCTCCATTAACTCAGAAGAAAATACTCAAATCGTATACCAGTCAAGTAACATAACGCAACAACAGTTTGTATTCAAAAACATGTGTTCACGATATAACATAACATAACCCAACCATCTTTTAGGAGTGATCCTTTGGTTACATATATATCATCCTCTATAACAGTCTAAGCAAAAATACGTAAGTCCAAATGGATCCCTGATCCGAAAATAGCCTGAAATCAAGTTTTAAATGATCTTCACATCTTCGTGACACATAGTGTCACGAAGTGTGAATCATGAAATATAACGACTCAGTTCTATCATTGTGCCTTCCATCATCATATGAGATATGACTCCAACTATCATGTGAATCTCTTTGTCTCCCATTCTGACCATAACGCACAGATCTTGAGCGGCTTCATTGGTATCTCCACGGGGTACGAGCTGGTAGCTGGTATTGGCAAATCCTGTTCCAAAAATAGAAGTGGTACCTAACCCAAGCGACATTAGTTTCAATATCAATTTAAAGCATCAAAATGCATAAAAATATCTTGAAACGTAAATATACCTTAAGTAGCCCCATTGAGTGGTAGGGAGATGTCAATTATGTCAAAACAGGGCCAAAAGGGGTGGTACTGGGTATAGAGATGGAGGTCTTTGTGATATAATATGGGCAAAAACATGATCAAAACTGGAGACCAACAGATGGCCCCCTCCAACATGATGGTCGCATAGAAAAAACAATTGGTAGTAAAAGCTACGAACTAGCAACTAATTGCAGGAATATTATACAAACTGGGCACAGACAGAATACTACGATGCTACGTAGTCCAACATGAAAGACCAACTATACTGGTAGAAGTGAATGATGGGATAGAAGGAGGAAATTATGCAATAAAATCCATTATGTAGAAGGTCTTACCCGCAATTTTATGGTGGTCTACACTCTACAAGGACGCAAAGGAATATTGCCAAACATGTGTTGTTTTTCAAAGGGTCGGAAAACCCTCTAGAAGGGACGAGATTCCATTGAATCCACAAGTTACATTACATGATTTTCATAAGTGGGATATTGAATTTATTGGACCAATCAACCCACCAACAATAATATCAGGGGCTAGGTACATCATTACAACAACAAAGTATCTAACTCGATGGGAAAAAGTCGTTCCAGTTACCTATTGCAATGCAGAAACTGCAGTGCATATTTCGTTCGAAAACATCATAACTTGAGTTGGATGTTCTCGCACAATGATGAGTGATCAAGGGACAAACTTCATCAATAAAATCATAGCAACCTTGATCGAAGAATTCCAAATCCACCACCAGAAGAGCGTGTCGTACCACCCATAGGAGAATGGAGAAGTGGAAGCATTCAACAAAGTTCTAGAGAATACAATAACAAAAATATGCAACATGGGAAGATATGACTAGGAATTAAGAATCCCTATGGTATTATGGGCATACAGGACAACCAACAAGAAGTTAATAGGGAAAACAACATTCATGTTGGTATACAGACAGGAGGTAGTAATTACAATGGAATTTATTGTACCAAGCCTGCGTGTCACAACGATAATAGATTTTTCATATTCATGCCCAATACAGGAAGGACTATCAAAATTGGTACATATTGATGAGGATAGATTTTCTACAGGGTTCCATAAAAAAGTGAAAAAGGAAAGGGAAAAATTATTGCATGACAGACACACTAAATCGAAAAAATTCCAAGTAGCTGACTTGGTACTACTATATGATAACAAGTTTCTACAACACCCAAGGAAGTCCTGCATGCACTAGTTAGAACCATATGTGATCCAGGAGGTGAGAGAGGGAGGTATTTCCCGGTTGGAAACACTTAATGGAGTCACACTGAAGAGAAGAGTGAACAACAATCAACTAAAACTATACCAAGAGGGTTGGCAAGCTGCGTAATAGAAAGAACCACGCAAAAACAACCGTGTGCATATATAATGACAACGAAAACAATGAAGGGAAGGGAAATTACGCCAACCAGGGAAACCTGACGCAAAAATGGTCAAGTATGTAGTAGTAAGTACACCATCTCACATGATGAGCTAGATTTCAAGTATGAAAAAAGGAATGAAACAAAAATTATGGGTGGATAAGAACAAGTCACAAAGATAAAAATGATAACAACACATATAGCCGCTAGAAGGTCCAATCCTAAAGCTACCATAAAGACAATGAGTAAAGGAAAAACTTCGTTGATACGCATGACTGAGGGGTAGTCCATGCCAAAAATATACTAGTTGATTTGGAAATAAAACACCATTAACGCAAGAACCTGACACACTATGGGTGGAGTAGATAGGTAGGGAGGTGCAAAGATTGGTACACAACGTGAAACAGGGAAACAAATCCACCAAGACTACAAAAAATGGGATCATTGTCACTTAGCAGTTACAAGGAGAACCAAGAGCACAGAGAGATAACAACTACCATAGCCAAGTTAACTATAGAGATGGAGCCTCCCAAAGTCGCAGGAGTAACAATAATGGTACCCAGAAAGAGTCGCACTAGGGAGTTTGCAACCGAAACAGAGACTGAAGAAACCCAGGGAACCTCCTCATCAGAGCTGTTGAGGTTTCCTCACGACTACATATCATCGAGGAAGGATGACACCCCACCAGTCACGTTGTAGATGAATCCGGATTATAGGATGGTGACACCAGACATTCCATAGGTATTCATTATCAATGAAGACATGCTGGGGAAGGTGCCTCAGATGAAATATGTCAATCATGACATTACCGACATGGAAAAGTTTCATGAACTTGTGCCTCATGAATACCTGGAACTCCAACTAGATCCATATACATAACAAAGCGTACCAATGGTCAAGGTCTGGGATACAGGGTTGGAGTGAGCAGGCCTCCTCAACCTGTTCGACATTCTGCACTTCAGCTGCAACAATGGAATTAATTTATGTGTTAAACTCTTCCTATATTGCGTGCATGGGGGGTACATGTGGCTGGATAGGCCAATTTTGATTGATACATACATGATAACATGAATCACTAGAATTCCCACCCAGGGGAAGGACCATGCCACATTATTTGCAGATAAGAAGACAAAAAGAGAAATGTCATAGGAAATGCGAGTGAAGCTTCACATGGTCAAAGGGGTGTGTGGCCTGGATATACCAACCATATGTTACCTCACATTCTGAATAGACACACAATTGTTAGCATGCAAATTTCTATGGAAATGCAGAAAGGATCGAGTTCGAGCATGGGTCATAGCTTCCACAGAGCAATGTGTAGAAGGAACTACAATAAGTTGGGATCCTTTCTTGTTGAACCAGTTCCTACTGGACTACACTGAACCCCAAGATGAGGGGAAGGAGTTTCACTACTCCTGGATACTGATCATGATTTCCTTCACAGCATGCGCAGAGCTGAAGGACGTGCAATTATTAGGGCTAAGGGGGAAGTCGTGCGTCACGAAAAAATTCCAGAAATTTTGGTTCTCAACAATCAAAAGGAGGCATATGGACACTAATGTAGATTTCTTTATCTATGGTGAAATAATTCTCCATAGTATCTAGAATGCACTGCACATGTCACTACAACTGATGTAGGTATACAACTCAGTCACAAAATTCAACGCAGATAGGAATTATATATACATCAAATCCATGAAGGATCCCAGCAAGGAGTGGGTCCAAATGAAATATAAGATAAAAGAACATGACATCCAACTGGTTATGCAAGATTGGTAACTAGACTGGAAAGTACCAACAGAATGTGACATGACTGCATAATGGGGGAACATTGAAGAAGCACAAAGAGGTCCTGGAAGTACTGGTGGTGGTAGATTCCATGGTCGAAGAACAAGTAGGAAAGATTAGTGAGGCTATTTGGGGCCTTCACACAAAGATCACATGATTGGAAGTGCATGCAACACCAGGAACACCACTAGAAGAAAGAGCGCAAAGGGAATAGACTTCGCAGACAATGGTGTAAAAGATTAAAATCTTAGAGAAAGAATGTATACAGATATGCGAAGAAGGCATGCACATGTGGACAAAGATGACAAACACCTCAAAGATGCAAGATCTAGAAGAGAAAATAAGGGTTGCACATGAACAAGCGATATAGGCCATTGAGTGCACAGATACTCTCCCACCAACTGAAATCATTTTGACACTCCTGGATAATAGGAAATTATACCTTGTAGTAGAACAATGGAGGATCACACAGGAGTTGCAACCGCAACATGATAAGGCACTCGAGGTACTTGAGGACCTAGCTACCACGTAAACCAGAACAACATTAGCAGCACAAGACGCTGAGGAAAAATTAAATAGCTTGATAGAGAAGACAATGGAAGAAATTTTGAACAACGAATCCGAAATCACGGTAGTAGTACAGACAACAAAGGAGAGCATCTAGAAATTCATTGAGGCGTGGAAGAAAATGGAACAACAAACCTAAGTGGCTCAGGAAGAGCCACAGGTGAGTGTGGGGGGGATGTTTGGCAGACAGGTTGGATAGAGAACGAGAAGAGATGAGGCATAAATAAAAGGTGCAGGATCAAGAATATCAAGAAATAGGAGAAAGGAAAGAGAAGAAGATGGGGGACACACATAAACAACAAGTGAAAAATCCAGGAAAACCAATTGAGCATAAGCTATATCCAACTCATAATGAGTTGTCGTCAGCCGAGCATGAGTGGGATCCAACTCATTATGAGATGGAACGAAAACCTGAGAAAAGCATACCTAAATATGAAAAATAAAGGAAAAGTTGAGAAGAGACAATAAGAACGAATTTCAGAGAGGCAGCAACGAGAAAGAAGAGTGAAGAGAATAGAAAAAGAATAATGACAAAAGAGGAAGAAGAGAGGAAATATGATTATTTATGGTGATTGCAGGATGTTTTGTGTAAATAATCCATGAATGTAAGAAGAGGAATGTATATTGTACATCTATTGTAGCATGTAGCACAAACAAAATTCCATAAATATAATAAAGAAGCAAATATTTTGTGGACGTAGCCCAAGAGAGGGTGAACAATGATAAATATATTTTGAATTATGCTATTGAATGGTTATTGATGCTTGTATTGTTTTAATTCATGTCTCTATGGTTTTATTTCCTACCTTTACTATGGATGAATGTTATCTTTATTGTTATTGTTGATAGATTAATGCATAGTAGTCTTGTATGCTTTACTACCAAATGGCGTGAATATGGATTGATATGTATAAATAATTGAGTAAGGAGGACAAATTAACTAGAATCTAGTGCATGAAAGGATCATGTAGGTATGACAGAGCGTGTCTCCCTTCTTTCCCTCACTTCTACAGAATCTTGGTTCCTACAGTCCCCATAAAGATACCTCGAATGAGATTTATCCTGCTTACAGTTGATGCTAAAAGGCTCGGTATCTGTAGGGCTTTGTTGGACTAATTACCTTGAACCCAGGGTCTTGAAACTATCTATGTGTGCATGCAAACACCCATTATTATAAGCAAACTCAACTAGATGTAAATAATCTTTCCACTTTGATGGTTTTTCCATCACATACATCCTCAACATATCCTCAATCACCTAATTGAGCCTTTCTGTTTTCTCATCCGATTCAAGGTGATTTGTTGTGCCAAAATTCATATTTGTCCCAAATACTTTAAATAATCCCTTCCAAAATTTTTATGAGAACTTGGGATCTCTATCAAAAACAATTGCCTTAGGCACACCATGCAACCTTGCAATTTCTCTCATATAAATATATGCAATGTTACCTTCCTTGCGAGCTAACTTCATTGAAATAAAATGAGCAACTTTAGTGAGCTTATCCACCCCAACCATGATAGAATCAAGTTGCCTCACGATTCTAGGAAGATTGGTGATGAAACAAATTGACACAACTTACCATTTCCATTTCATAATGGGAAATGGTTGTAGAAAACTAGTTGGATGTTTGTGCTTATCCTTGACCTTCTAACATTCTAAACATCTGGCTATATAATCAACCACTTCCTTCTTCATACTAGGACAAAAGTATTGGCTCTTGACAACTACAAATGTTTAATGGTAACCTGGGTGCCCTGCATAAGGAACATTATGCATCTCTCTCAGCACCATATTTTCCAGCTCTTGAGATTTAGGCACATATACTCTACCTTTGTACATGAGGATTCTATCCTCTCTCAGCTCATAATCTTCATTTTTCTACTGAAAATTACCATGATGTAAATTTTCCTTTATTTCCATATAATGTTGATCTAATTTTGCAGCTTCCACAATTTTGTCTTTCAAATCATATTTGTACATGCTAATGGTTGTAGCATGCATTTCATACACCCTCTTGTTGAGGGCATCAACCACCTTATTCTATTTTCCTTTGATATGTTTTATATCAAAGTCATACTCACTAAGGAATTTCAGCCACCTAGTTTGTATGGAATTCAAAGTTGTTTGACCAAAAAAATATTTCATACCATTATGGTTTGTTCTTAGCTTGAATTAATTTCCCATGGGATAATGTCTACACCTCTTCAAGGCATGAATTACAACTACCAATTCTAAATCATGAGTGGCATAGTGTCTCTCATGTTATTTCAACTTCCTTGACTCGTAGTATATCACGTTCCCATTTTGACTAAGGACTCCACCAATCCCCTCTTTGCAAGCATCAATGCACACAATGAATTCTTCATTTGGATCAATAATTCTTAAGATTGGTTCCCTTTTCAATAAATTCTTCAAGTGTTGAAAACTCCTTTCACAATCATAGGTCCATTCAAATATCACACCCTTTTTTTGCAAAGAAGTGATTGGGTGTGCAATATTTGAGAAACCTTCAATAAATATTCTATAATAACATGCAATCCCCATGAATGACCTCACCTCTGAGACATTATTTGGTGTTCACCATCCTTGAATGGATTTTATTTTCTTGGGATCCACTGTTATCCCTTCCTATTAAATGGTATGTCCCAAATAATGAATCCGCCTCTGATAAAATGAGCACTTTCTCAGCTTGGTATACAATTTATGCTCCCTCAATAATTTTAGCACTATCCTCAAGTGATTCTCATGCTCTTCTTTAGACTTGGAGTAGATAAGTATTTCATACAAGAAGATAATGAAAAACTTATTCAAGAAATTTATGAAAATACTATTCATCAAACACATGAATACAACTGGTGCATTTGACAACCCAAATGGCACCACTTTAAACTCATAATGGCCATACCTTTCTCCAAATTTTGTTTTGATGATATATTCTTCTTTAATCCTCACTTGATGATAGCCTGATCTGAGGTCAATCTTGGAGAATATCTTTGACTCTTTTAGTTTATCGAAAAGATCATCTATCCTTGACAAAGGATACTTGTTATTCATAGTCACGTTATTCAGATGCCTGAAGTCAATGCATAGCCTCAAGGTTCCATCCTTATTTTTCACATATAATACTAGGGAACCCCAAGGTGACACACTTGGGAATATATACCCCTTCTTCAAATTCTCTTCAAGCTGCATTTGCAATTCCTTCAACTCTAGTGTACTCATCCTATAAGGAGTATTAGACACTAGGGATGCTCCGAGAATCAAATTAATATAGAAATCAATATCTCTTTTTGTTGTCAACCACAATATCTCTCTAAACACATCCTAAAATTATTTTAGGATTGCATAGTATTTAATGACTGGTACTTTAACTTTAGGTGTGTCATCCATATGTGTTGAAAATATTTAGCATCCTTTCTTGAAGCTTCTCTTTAGCTACAAGGATGAAAGTTCTCTGATATATACTTCCCTTGGAATACCTTGAATTGTTCTCAATTTCCCTTCCTCATACATTCAAGTGAAATCCTTTTTATAAAAATCTAGGACAACATGATGCATGTCCAAACAATCCATACCAATTAGGAAATCATATGAACCCAAAGGTATGATGTTCAAATATTACTTTCTCTGCAGTCCATTCATGTCCATCGGACATTCCTTATTGAACTAATTAATTCTTCCTTTAGCTTGTGTGGCTATTTGAACCAACCAAAATTTTCCAAGTTTACTTCTTTGCAATTGAAATCTTTCCACCAACTTAGGATCTACATAACTATGACTAGGTCCTGAACCAATTAAAATAGCAATAGGTTGATCATTGATCTTACCTTCCACTTCAATCATATGAGATTGAAATTCATCTTGCTAGTTATTCAGGGTTGCATAGATCCTTAACATGCTTATGAACTTGTCCTCAACATCATCATCTTGTTGCACATTGTAAATACTATTCACCCTTTCATCTCTATGAGGTAAATATTTATACATATGATCTCCCTCACAAACCTAACATTTAATAGGCTATTTCCTTAGTATTTTCCCAATGTTTCTGACATTCTGGGCTCATTTTGAGTTGGTTTCCTTGAGAATTATTCTTTAAGAATGGTGGTTTGTACCCTTTCTTCCTTTGCTCCATCTTACGTTTCTTCTTGTCTTCCATGGCCTTTTGGAATTTTTTTGTTCCTCTATGTTGAACATAGAGGCACTTATCTTTCCTTATTACTTCATCTAATGTCTTGGGACCATCATACTATATATTATCACTAAAGTGTGAAGGTATCCCAGTTAAGAATATTTGAAAATTGACCATCTCATCCTTGATGAAGTCAACATATTTCATGAGCCCCAAGAATCTTCTCTCATACTCATCCATGTTCATGCTCCCAAGATTGAGTTCAAAGAACTCCATATTCCTATCATAAAAATGCTTGGATAAGTATTTATTTTGAAAATAATTTTTGAACTTCTTCCAATTGATATTCCTCTCATCAATCTGTTTCACTTATGTAACTTGGTGCCAACACACTGATGATTTTCCCTTCAATTGATAAATTGGAATTCTTCATTATGCTTGTGAGGAATAATTGTGTAACTAAAAATACTTTTACATCCATGTTATCCCTCGAGATGTTCCAGGCTATTGTTGGAACGATGTCAAGGCACCCCATGGGTCAAGAATTGAGATGAATCTTAAGGAAATATTTGTAGTAATGTAATTGTGTAATATTTGGGAAGTTTTTCCCTATTTCTCTCTCTTTCTTTTGAAATTATAGGACCTGAAACAATTCTTCGCTCAGCTGAAAAATACTATCAACTATTAGATGAGTTTTTCCATGAGTGTTTTAGACAATCAAGCTTGAAAGGAGGATGAAGTGGTGGATTAGATGAAAAACAAGATAACATATAGGGCACTGCTAATAATGAACCATATAGCCTATGGAAAAGAACAATGTGTTGAGCAATTTTAATAATTCAACAACTCTAACATATGCATATAGATCAATAAAAACTTGCTTCAAATAGTTAACATCTTCACACATTCAAATACATGGAGGTACCATCTGCATATCATTTAAATGAACAAAGAAAATGACAAGAATTTTTCATACAATCAAAGGAAATCAATTATGTATCATTACTAGACATCATACAATAATATTGAACATGAAGAATGGCTTGTTCTGAGATTTTATAAATCAGATCTAATACAAGAAAGAAAAAATGGGAAGAGATGCTTTACAAGAAAAAAAACACAATAGAGGAATTACAAACTGGAAACTTAAACACAGGGGATGAATCTATGGCTTCCTGCTGCATTTATAAATTGGTTGTGCTCAAGCTTTTTGATCAAACATATTTGGTTATAAGAAACTCTTCAATTCCCCAAACTACCGACCTCAACAATGGCTTCCTTTCTTTAGCTTTTTTTCCTCTCTCTCATGCCCTAAAACCACTTCTTGAATATTCTTATGGCTTCTTTATTCTTGAGTGGTTTTCTTCCTGGTGAAATTGTAAAAATTACCTTCACCCGCTATATTTTTGTTATGTTGATATCATGGAGCAGCTGGAGGTTCATAGGAAGAAATACCCATCATGATCTACTCCTTATAAATCTCTACATAATTTTCCCCTTTGGCTGGAAGCTCTAAATCATAACTGCAGAGGTGTGAGACTCAACAGTCGCCCGATCAAAATCAACAAGCAATATTGATCGTTGATCTTTGAAAAAGGGACTTCATGTCATCAAAAAATATCTCCAACGCTTGGTGTATCGACGATTGAGTCATCGACGATTGGGGAAAATATGTGATTAAATATAGGCCATCCATATTGGGATGATTATGAGCCCTTCATCATGGACCTAATTAAAACTAGTCTGTTGATATGCGGATGGATGAGCCCAACATGATTGGAAATTAAAAATTAAAAATGGATCATTTATCTAGAACACGATCAGATATGGGTCATTAATCGGTTGAGATTTCCCATTATTTAATGATGTAGATATAGATACATTTAGGGATAACTTACATCAGGAAAATATCATCCCTTTTTTCTGCCCACGACGTCCACAATGATCTCAACAATTAATATTTCACCTAAACCAGGAGATTCATTGATTTGGATAGACCACAAATCTAAATTGGCGAAGGCATTTGACCGTTATGTTAATGTCACCTTGGATACATGGTGGCCCTATACTGTTCTATGTTGATACTGATGTGGCATGGAGGACATGACATGTGTCACTCGTTTTGGGTATGTTGACCTGTATCTACGACGGGTTCCCCATGTCCAGGTGGAAACTCATGGTTCGCCTAGACATTGCTATAGTAGCATGTCTAGTTGTCATCTCTTTTCATTTTTCAAATGACAATATATGCCTAATCTCTTTCATTGATCTTTCATTGATGCAAAGAGATTTGTCATTTAGGTCTTGACCAAAAACTCAAAACGACCAAGGCGAACAACATTATTCTAACGTCACTCTAGACATGTGACACCTTCTCACTAGTTTACATTGGCATTGAGGTAGCATAAGGGTTGACATGTGTCACCCATATTCAAGACATTTACCTATGTATGTGGCAAGATTCTCGTGTCCACATGGAAAATTTTGATTGGTTTGATAGATGCCATGCTGCCAATGACTTCATGCATACATCATCAAGGATGCACATCCATTCATCGTTACTTTGTGCATGAAAGAAAATGAGATGGACCTTGGGTTTTTTATCTAACTTTCCTTTACCAGATATGGATTTTCCTTCATAGGTGCATCCATCAGGGCTATCCAAAGCTAGGACTCATGAGGCACTCCTCTCAAGTAACTCCGATGATCGTCGATTTGGTGCCACAGATACAATAGAATTTGGACTGTTAACCATAACTACCCCATTACAAGTGATTAATAGTGAGGTTGATATAAGACTCTGATGAGGGGATTCCAAAGGGATGTGGCAAGACAAATATGGGCTACCCATTGGAAGTCCGAGAATCACTAAGGGTTGTTTATCTCATCATGGTCGAAAGAAAACTTTGGCTAAGGAAAACACATTAACACATTGATTTCTTCCTAGAAACTTGGCACCCTCTCACTGGTTCATGTTTTCACTAATGTGGTGGATAGGTAGGACAAGTGTCACCCGACTTCTATACATTTATCTATGCATCGGGTGGGTTCCACCTATCCACATGGAAACCATTGATTGGCTCTAATAGTGTTATGTTGGTGGCCTTACATGATACTTGGTTGGGAGGCTTTGATACCTAGGGGAAGATCTATATTGTTGATCAATATTACTTGAAAAAGGTATGAGAGCATATCTAGACCGTTCATCATAGGTGCCTCTTCAGAGTGCTGTAGTATTAGTTTCGAATATGGCTCTGAAAAGGGAACTACGAATTAAATCTCAACTATCAATCTAGAGTTGAAAGGGGAAGTCTGACGATGCATGAGGTCCCTCTATCTAGCTCAAACAAGAGAAAAAAATCGACTAAGGCATGAAAATTATCACGCTATATTCACCCTGGATGCATGGCTCCTTGTCATTGGTCCACACTAGTGTAGATGTGGCAGACATATGGGACACATGTCACCCAATTTATAGACATTCACCTATGTATGAAATGGGTTCCACATATCCATGTGGTAAACTCTAGTTGGCTCCAACACTGCTCTGTTGGAGGGCTCACACGACACCTGGCTGGGAGGCTTCAAGATCGATGATCAGATATGGACTGCTCATCAGGGGTGTTCGTCTACTTAAATATGGGTCGTTGATCAAAGGTGTCCCATTAGAGTGATCAAGGCTTGGGATTCAAACAAGACTCCAAAGAGGGGACTCCAAAATTGCATGTTGACCATTGATCTTGTTTTCTTGCATTCGTTCGATCTGTCATGGTTCCAAAAATTACTAGAGATTGACTATTATGTAGTGGTCTCATGGTAATCCCCTAGGATATTGGCATTTAATCCTCTTTTATACTGTGATAATCCCCTTTTGGACTACGACAAGCCTATAGGGATTAACTTTTGACTTATGCACACAAGGGCATGTATTTTCTTGTTGTTTCTTAATTTTGCCTTAGGAAAATTTGACTCTGAGCTATAGAGAGGCTCCTGAAGCTCAATTTTCTGTTGCTAACTCATCTCATATTATCCTGATAACTTCATCCATCCTTCATTTCATTGCAAGAAAAAATATAGTACTAACAATCCCCAACATCTAAGACTCTACATCCTCATATTTCTTGTGCTCACCATCAAAAGTAGGAAGTTTTATATTATTGAATCCCCCTTGCAATTCATCCAGTCCAGATCTTCTGCTATGATTTCTAACAAGAGATAAACTTAGAATACTGTGTGATATTCTAACTTAGTGCCTTGGTAAGTGATGCCGATGCATACTAACACTTATAGATTCACCTCTTTTGGCATGAGATCTATGACTCCTTGACTTATTGATTTTAACTCCTTGTCCACCTTCGTCTCTATTCTATCCAATATTTGCAACAACCTAATGTTGATTCCATCCTATTTCTCCTTCTCTTTTATAATCCTCTCGTTATCAACTTTGTAACTTGGCACATCACTTGTAATACTCTTTATGGTCTCTACCAAGTTTATACTCTCCTCTTTTCCTTCTCCATGCCCATTTGATTTTGTTCCATCATTACCCATGCTGAAATACAATCCCCTAACTTCATCGTCATGGTTGTAGGTATTTTAAGAATCCTCCATGTATTTAATATCTCTGTTGAATATGATTTTCTCTATCAGGACTCTTAAGTATGAAAAATATGCATGCAATAGGATTTGTTAGACCAAATAATTAAACAAATCTGTAAAATGTATAAACAATTATGGCCTTTACCTGATAAAATTAATTCCAAACACCCAATATTTTGAAATTTTGACAGAATCCCAATTGGATTTCCTCGTTCTTATATTTTGAGCAATATGACCAATTTTCATCCTCATCCAACAACCACGTTATTGGTTACAGCCTATTGAATTTTTGACTACTTTTCCCTTTTAAGATTGAATGTTATAGAAATAGTCCTTCTCATACCGTAGAAAGATTCATAATCTAGCTCCATAGATGTCTTCTATGGTTCATTATCTTTCCATATATTTATCCTATTCCCCAAAATGACTTTTGAGCAGGGAGTTATTCCTTTTGGAAGTCAATTGGTGGTGAAAATACACCCTGCAGTGATTAACCTGTAACTTTCTCATATGAGCTCCATTTTGCAAAACATTTAGCACATTGAAAATATCTCTTTGAGATGTTTTGTTTAATATACATGGATTGTATGTGGTGCATACAACACCTACATTCTAAAAAATTAAATCTCCTAAAAACATAGTTTAGGGCCTAAAATATTCCCTGTAAGATTAACACCTACAAAACACCATAATTTTCTGATACATTTGACTAATTTCTGTTGACATGGGTGTTGATGTCACATTCTCGATTCACCTAGCACCTTGAGGTAATTCCATGTCAAAATTTTGGCCACCTTGTACCTACCTTGTCAACCTCCAACACCTTCTAATTTCTCTCTTTCATAATATTTAGCTTTATTTCACTATATACATAGTAAAGTAATTTTATTTTAATCTCTTTTGAACCCACCCATATCGGTTTCACATGGAAACACAACAATGGTCCATGCCTCCAACAAGTCTTATATCTCCTAAAAAGAATCCACCTGACACCTTCTCATAGGCCACGACGATGGGAGTGTCCCATCCCACACCTTTTCCTTGGCGCATGAACAACTTGTCTCCACCCCTAATCCAACAACTGAGATCAGAGAATGAACAAAAAATCTCATTGATTTCACATTGCAAGGGTTAACATCCCTTTTCGATGAGATAGTGGTTTCGTCCATTGCTATGTGGCATCATGCCATTGGATTTGCATCACCAAAATCCTTTTGGAAATCCTCCTTGCTACCATGTGATATTGCTTATGGTATCACTCCATACCACCTCGCCTATGTGGCACCCATGTCATCCCTGGGTATTCCACCTTGCAATACCGAGCCTACCACCTAATTCTATCGCATTAACACCATGGACTTTCTATATCCTAGATATAACGACGGATATACGAGAATATCTATGACTGATATTCATTTCGCATGGTAAAGTTGTCCACAGGTTAATGACACCTCATGATGTGATAATTAATTTCTTCCATGCTACGTGACACCTTTTAATCAGGCTTTCATCATTATGAAACGTTTCCAAAACCACTATTCTAGCATGCAACACCACCAACAGTTTCAGTTGATACCACGGTCCATCGCCTTACCACGATGGCCTGCCACCATGCCACTAGTTTCCACCATGGACCTTCCACCCTATAATTCCACATCACCATTTCCATATCACCACCACATGGCCTCCACCTCACTGTTGACATCATGTATAGAAAAATACCCAAAATTTCCCAAATTTCCAAAAATGCATAATTTTCAATTTTCGCACAAGATGCCATGGAATCTTTGAAATTAAGGTTTCTATAGCCAATTTAGATCATTTTCATGTCAATTCAACTAATGCATGCAAAATTTGACACTTTTATCTCAATTTCTCAACGAATTCCACTTCATAAATGGGAGATTTTGCTCAATTTCTCCATGGTTGTTATGAAACTCCCAAAATTTGATCGATTCCAGGATTGAAAATGCCCCAACAAAGGTTTAATTTGGGGATTTAAACCTCTGAATACAATTCTCCCAAAATTACTGGAAAATTATGAAACTTTCCCGAAAGCATTTTGTCAAGCAAGTTGCAAACGTTCTCTGAGCTTAATTTATGAAATTTCATCCTCTTCATGTTGACCAATGGCCCATGTAGACTCAACGTTGAACTTGTGACTCTGATACGACAATGTAGCATCCCCAACCTCAACTTGGGCCATTCCCACACAAAATGTTCCTCTCTTATACCATTTAGTAATTCAATTCTCTGCATATGAACATAATTATGCAATCCTAACAACATATATACATGAATAAACATTTATAAAAGTTATACCATAACATATTTAAAATAAATATTAACACAGTAAACACCAGAAATAGAATAAGACACTTATCTTTTGATAAAATGTTAGTTACATACCTTAGACGCTCCTCATAGCCATAAACTCTACAACTCATAAACTCCCAGCAACAGGTCACCACTGAGATGGGACTAAAACTCCATCAAGAAAAGGATTCCTAAGACATACTAAGTTATAACACACAATAGAAATAAAATTAGGTCAAGGTGCCAACTCTAGCAACCATTCCCAGCTCACAATCTTTCATTCCCCATATCATGTCCCATCCTAGGAAGTGTACCCCTTCTCTTCTCAAAATTCCTTCAGTTGTCCCACTTCCCATCTAGGGCTTCAACAACATGCTAGACATGAAGTCTTAGAGCATTGTAGCACTTGGAACACAAGGCTACTATAATAATTGCAACACCCACCATCCCAGCACACAAGGAAATAATTCCTAGTAGTTCTATCACCTAGAGAGAATTCTCACGGACCTGAGAACCCATTTCTTCAACCCAAACCACCAAGGAATTACTCAGTACATTTAGCTTCAAAATCTCTCCAAGAATAGGTATGGATCATGGATGGAAGGGAGTGTATGAATGATAAGAATGATTGTGAGAATGATGAGAATGATGGGAAATTATAGTAAGTCCCACTTTATGTATGCATGTTCCCAAATTGACACTTGTCATGATAGGAACTACATTTTCCCCACTTGGTGATACGTTCCCCACCTTTAGGAACTTTGGATAAAATATATCACATAATTTAGACTTTAGGAAATATTCTTATAATATTATCTTGGCTTAATCCCCTTTGACTTAGCCCCTCTTCCTATAATATTATCCCCCTTTTCCTCTAGTGGATTTATAGCCCCTCATTATCATTTTTCTGATTGGTCTGCAAAAGTGATGTATTTTTATTCATATCATCGAGTGTGATTAAATTTTACAATGATAGGCTCATTGGTCTTTTAGAATTTAGGTTCTTCAGCCTAATAATAACATGGGAACTTTAGCCTCAAAACATATATACAAAGGCACTTTGGCCCAAAATATCCTGGCTCACTAGCCTATAAAGTAGATGCACATCTACAATTGGGGTTCAACCTAGGGGTATTACAATCACTCACCCATTAATGAGAATCTTATAATCACAGAACAAATATTTCTCAACACAATCTTGAGAAATGTTTTAATCCACATAACTCTTAAACCCATTTAAATAATGGAATATTCTTAGTCATCCAACATACACCAATGGCTCATTATATGTCTGTCCCATTTTTTATGTACCATATGGTCATCTCTCCTACATGTGAGCATTACTACATTTTGAACATAGGATTCCACGTCAAACTAAGTTTGGATACATGTTGACACCATGGAATATGTGGGCAACTTTATAGGAGGATGCCCAACCATATTTTAGACTCTAAGCAAAGGAGGAAGTAAAGTAATTGACTCAATAAATATTCCCTTAACATTCCAACAATCTCATAGATTCCTAACACATGTTTTACCATCTACAAGTGATGACTTAAGACAGGAAAAGGAAAACATATCTATAGTCTCCAAAGATGAATAATGGAATGACTAGACAATAGCTAGATTCCTTGGGTTGCCATGAGATAGGATTAGGCACGTGTGAACGTTTAACTGATAAAAACTAGGCATTTGTTTTGATCATAAATTAGGGTTAGGGGAATGAGTTTATCCATGATCTTAAGGTTCACTTGCAACATTGGGAAAATGAAGATTACATGAGTGAGGTTACTCCTTAAGCTTGAGATAACATGTAGTGTTTTGGTAGTGAACAACTGCATGGGTCTCCCTAGAGTGCTAGGGTTTACATAAAGAAAGAATGTAATAAGTGAGATCCATTTGGTGAGGTATATAATGTAAGACTCCCAGAAAATGGATAAAATTAGCCAACCAACAACAATGAAATCAACCCAAAACTTAATTGGATCACCCAACAACAATGGAATTATCCCAACAACAATGAAATTCCCCCATCAATTAATTGGAGTGCCAAACAATAATAATGAAATAATTAATTGGAATGCCCAACAAAAGTAATGGAATTCATCCAACAATTAATTGGATTTCTAGTAAAACTAATGGAATTCATGGTCAACAAAGAAATGACCATCAAGGAATTACACATGTCCAGAGGTAGAAATGTGAAACAAGCCACTCATCACCTACAACAGTTATAAACCTATGCATAGAAACAATTAATATATTACTAGAAATTTTAATTAACTACACATGTTAATTTAAAACATTCATTTTCTCATCACAAACAATAACAAAAATGGCGCAGACCCCCAACCCTCAGGCCATGATCCGCACTGGATCTTTCTAAATTCTCCTAGAGCCAAAGCAGCTCCTTTGGTTCCCTGCTGGAACCTTCAACGAATCCACAGGTCCTTCATGAAAACCCGCCCTGTGCAACTTAACACCAGGCGTGAGCCTTACATCTCCATGTGACCATAGCCTAGCCTTAGCGTAAGCGCTTTTCGCAACTCATGAGTTCGTGAGTCGATGAGCCTCGACTCCTCTTTCTCCAAACCTCCGATACCCGAGATGCGATACAGGTATGGCGCCTCCACAAGAGATCACCGACTAGGGCCTAACTCTAGAACCTCTCACAACTCGCAACTTTTCAAGTTGGAGTGTTGAGCCCTCGTGCTCCTCCTTTGCAAATCCTCGAAGAATGATAAGTCAGCGATGGGTTGACCCTTTCCAAGGTGACGCGTGTACGCCACCTGTCGTCTACTTCTACCTTTTCTTTGTGCTCTATGTTTGCACCACTTGTTAGCCATGCGGTCCCCACCTAACAGATGTGACACGTGTTTGCATGAGCCCTCAACGCTCGACACTTTGTAACTTTAGTGATCAAGGTGCAACTCCTTCACCCTCCAAAACCCCGATACACGATGTAGTGAGGCACCAAATCTCATGGCTTTCCTTCTTCCTCGATCAACGGTTCAGGTCGAATTGCGGTTTCGCAACTCAGGGGTTTGTAGCGCAAAGAACTTTTCCTCCCAGCTCATGATAGTCGAATTCACGAAATGTTCCAATGACATGGGTTGAAATGAGATGAACGACTCATATTGACCCTCGAATCCTGGGTGATGGGTTTCACTGGCCTCTAACCACCTTACAACTCTGCAAGATCCAATGACCCTAGCAACTTTGGCACTTCCTTCACGAAGGCTTCTCATCGTCCATTTCAGTTGCTCTCCTGCGTGACCTCCTAGAGGTTAAACTCCATGCACCTTCCCCCAAATATGATGACTATCGGTTCTTTGCACTAGATCTGACGACCCATATCTCTTTCTCTTCCTTGTGGGCTTTCTTGCGTGCATTTGGATGTAGACTTCAACGACCCAGATATTGCCTCTCTAACTGATCCAATGACAACTGAGCTCTACCTTGAGCATGGCCTTCTTCTTTTCCCTTGGAAGATTTCTTGCTCCAAAAGGCCTCGGGCTTTGTCTCTACTGCGAAGCCTATAACCTTGGCTCCAGACTGTATTCTAAGAGGCGTTCCTCCTCCTGAGATTTATTTCTCTGAACCTCAAAGGTTCCTTCGAACTCTGCAACCTCTTGCGGAACCTTTGCATGAAATGGTGCTATCTCTTCTGAGCTTATCTATGGCTCTGACCTCAAAGTGTCTCCGTCCCTTTCTCTCCTTTGAAGGGATATAAGTGCCCTCTAGAAAATTCCTTCTCAAGCACGCTTTGCTGAGCCTGTAGGGTGTTCAATAACCCTATGAGTATCTCTCCCTGTGACACTTCTCTTCTCTTTGAACTCAAACAAGAGTTCCTTTTGTGCACACTTGCACCAACTCAATGCCCACCTGGCAGAGTTCTCTAGAATCCTCAGTGATTTTGTTTTATCTATGCCTTCCTCTACACAGTTTTACCTCCAAGGTGTTCAACAACCTTGAGGCTTCTCCCTTGGTCTAATACTTCCTCTGGTGTGCCCTCCTGGCACAGCTCTGTCCAAATTCTGTAGAATTCAGAAGTGCACTCTATGCATTGGCTTACAAAACCCGCAATGTTCTGTCATGCAACCTCTTGCATGAAGCCACAAATAACCAGACCTGGAATCAAAGAACCCAACAGACAACGAATTCTGTTTGTAACCTACAAATGCAAACTAACATACATCTACAACATATCATAAACACATAAAGACATTCATCAACATACAAAGAATAACATGCAGGAAAAAATGCTCTGATTGTATTAATATGAAATGCCTCTTTACAAATGTGAGCTCGAACTGCAACAAAGTCACGGCTTCCTCTACTCTCTCACCTATTCTTTGTTCTACTCTTTTTCTCTACTCTTCCTCCGCTAATCTAGATACAAAGAAGATCTTTTTACAAAAGGGGTCTCCTCGAGTGCTTCCCTCCATCTTACCAACTCTCATTAATTTACATTTAATTACATTGAATGGATGTCTAGTCCGAATCGGATCTACATCTCAGCCTTACAACCATTAAAGATGGTTTCTAATCATAGCCTGTGCACATGCATGGATTTGGCTCTTCGGCCTTACAAACATTTAATACAATTTTTCAAAATTTGAAAAACGAGAGGGTTGCGCCTCTCTCCTTCCATTGAATGCACACTTGATGTGATGGCTAACTGGTACTTGATGACGTTGGAGCGATTCTCCTGCATCATACTCCTC
>SNQJ01S0170841.1:7758-20577 GCA_010110895.2 Picea sitchensis | reverse complement strand
AACAGATTTAGATTCAATGCAATACAAAAATAATGGATGGGAAAAATGATCTTATTGTCCAATCATCAATTTCCATGATTGTCAAGACTGAAGATATATGCCCTAAATATCCCCAAAATCTGCCCAAAAAAATCTATGAAATCTGCCTATAACATCCTTGAAATCTGTTCGTAATGTCCCTGAAATATGTTGGGAACGTCTTGGGGACGGCCAGCAAGTCCCCGAGTCCCCAATGAAGTCCCCAACAATTTGGGTAAGTTTCCTAAGGGTCCCCAAGTCCCCGGTACGCGGGACGCGGGTTTTTTTTGGGGGGACGGGTCCCCGTGCAACATAGCTTATTGGTTATTACTTTCGGTTATCTTTATTGGCTATAAGTCAGACTTTTTGATCAAGTGGTGACTTGTGAGGGGGATTATTATCACTTAGCCTTGCTAAAACCTTTTGCCTTCTCAAAACCCCAGGTTACCGTGGACATCTCCCCTGGGCCTTACCTCCCTAAATAGAAAGAACCTTCCCATTGAGGTGACAGTGGGTGTGATTGGTTCAGTTACGCCAGTTTGATCTCTTTTCATCCGTATTTTATCCTAACTACAAACTGCGCGATAACAGGCCCTATCCATGGCCTCATGCAAGTAGCCCAGTGTCGGCTTGTCCCCATCAACTAGGCAAAGAACCTTTACCAAAGGTTGTGAAAGGCACACACCTCCTGTAGTCCATCCCAAAGGGTCTCTTGGTACACTAGCCTAGCTATGGCCTACTTGTCCACTTTATGGCTATATGAAGTAACATGCCACACATCTAAAATAAACGTTCTCTTCACCTACAACATACAAGTGTAGAGAGACTAAAGAGAAATGAAGCTAGTGGAGAAATGTGGGATTGTAGGATGAACCAACTCTCCATTCATTGTGAATTTTTTCATTAGGCTAAGAACATATGCATGATTATCTAAGTCACCTAACACGAGGACACAAGACATGGAGGACACAGAAATACGAGTGTTCGACATGAGACACGACGACCCTAGAAATATGACACATTATATATATATATATATATATTTAAAAAATTATGTATATTAAAATATTGAAAATTACACATACAAAAATTAATTATAGACAAAGATTCATGTTTTGTTAGAAACTAGAACATTTAGATTATACAATTTCAATCATACAACCAATTACTAGTTACTACTTACTGATACTACATCATTGATGATCAAATGAAAAAACACAAGTAATTAGAACCATGAGCTACAACTTTCTCATTAAGTCGTCAAAATCGAAATTTATTACAATCATCAATGTACATAGATACTGAATCACTGATACTGTAGGTGGGAATGCCAATGGAAAATACAAAATAGGGTAGATACTAGAACTGTGATGGAAGAATCTCATAGCTCATGAGTCGTGATTGTCAATAGTCCTTCATGACATCATCAAAATTGACATCACTACCACTGCTCTCTCCATCCTCCTCCTCTATATCCAATCCAATTTGTATATCTGCTGGTTTGGAGGATGACCCCTCAAGAGGATCTCCATCATCAAAAGTGACTGGCTCTAACACTAGTTCATTAAGATCCAAGTTGGCTAATGCCAACTCAACACTGTTGTCCAAACCCATATCATTAGGTAACACATCCCACATCTTTGTCTTTCCCTTCAACCACTTCTCCCTCTACCTGTAAATAAGATGGAGGTTGATGTGCTTATACACCATTGTCTCTGCCTTAGACTACGCAAGCCTGCTCTACTTCAAACTGTAAAATTCCCATATGTGC
Source organism: Picea sitchensis (assembly GCA_010110895.2). Taxonomy (NCBI): domain Eukaryota; kingdom Viridiplantae; phylum Streptophyta; class Pinopsida; order Pinales; family Pinaceae; genus Picea; species Picea sitchensis. Next base: position 18,788 of record SNQJ01S0170841.1, on the reverse strand, counting down.
TCCAATTCCTCTCACAACAATAGGATGAAGTAACCTAAGAGAGGAGCCTCATGGTTGATTGCTGTAGAAGAGGGCATGTTGCCCCATGAGTTTCCCACCAAGCATAGGGCTTCTTAGCCCCCTTGTATATGAGCACATCATAACCTCCAAATTTCCTAGTGCCATTGGAAAACTCTAGGAAGCCCTCCTCCACCTCATCAAGGGATGCTCTATCCTGATATATCCGTCTAAATGCATCCTTCCTCCCCTATGAAACATAGTTATCAGAATCGGACTGGTGATCGAATTGGTCGACCTTGAAAATGTGAACCGAACTGGAATCGAAAAAAAACCGAAAAAAAAATTGGTCAATCAAAAACTACATAAAAGATTCAAATTTTGAAAAAAAACATATATATTCATGTGCATCCATATGAATCCAAACGATTTATATAGAAATATGCAAAGTTTCTCATTTATATAGCAAGTAAGGGTACATATAACCAAGATAGCACGGAGTGCAATATATATCTGAACAAAAGTACATCAACAAAGAGGGTCTAAATGGCCTCTAGAGTCTAGAAATAAGCATAGTATGATACTAGAACTAGAAGTAGATACTACTAATCATCAAAATACTCATCCTCCTCATCCTTGCTATGAATAGACCCTATAGTGAAATTCTTGCTTGATTCCCTTGGCCCTGAAGGTATTCGTACCTTTGGCTGTGGAAGTGGGTCCATGTCCATCCAAAAAAGGTCTTTGTTGTCAAATGCTGGTGCCTGAGTCTCCACAACCCACTCTGATGAGGGATCAAAGTCATCCAAGACTATGTTGCAGGCCCCACTTGTGTTCATAACATTGTTAGATGGGGCAGGGAATAACCGTCAGGTAAGTCGAGACAACGATGAAATCAGAGCCGTTGATTTGGAGGGCCCTATAGGCCAGGTGGCAGGTACCACGTCAGACTCCAAGTCAGTGCCACATTGGATGGCGCAAGTGACAGAAAGCCACGTGGATGCCATGTGGTAGTGAGGTGGACTTTGGCCAATGAAACACTACAAATTTTGGAAGGCCATAACTTTTGATCCAGAGTTCAGTTCTGAGCATGGTTATAGTCGTTGGAAAGCTCTTGACGAGTAGAAGACGATGGTGGCCTCTAGACGAGGCTTTGAGATGGTGAGGAAAAGCAAAAATTTAATACCCCATCCCTTTAAAAGGTACTTTGGGTGTTGGGTGTCCTACAAAATGCAACGATAACATCTATCATAGGTTGATAATATGCAAGATTAGTAGTATTGAAAGGTATGTCTGCATCATATCACCATTTAGCAATGCATTCCCAAGTAACCTCCTTCTCTATCTTTTTCCATTTAGCGTCAATGGTGGATTGAGAACCAGGGGTGGTGCAGGGTACAAAGAAAGAGTCAAGCCCTTTATGTTCCCTCTTCAAATCTGATGCACTAGGGAAAGAATCATGTTCATCTCTATGTTCCAATCCAAGATGAAAACTAGAGGTTTCTTCAAAACTAGTGATATGACCTTCAGGGTCATTGTGAAAAGCATAATCAATTTGACTTTTCCCTATGTCTTTTTTAATCTTTCTTCTTGGGCTTGGCCTTTTCTACTTGGAATGATTCAAGAAGATTTTGTATCTTTGCTTTTAATTGAGTAGAGATGCTTGTGCACGGTTTTACTTGGCCTTTTGCATGTGCTAAGTGTTCTTTTATCCTATGGATACCCCCACCTTTAATTGGCTTCCCACAATAGTTGCATACTTTTTCCCATTTTCATCCAAATGGCAATGAATCCATGCTGGATCCCTCTTGTTTTTAGGGGCCATGGCCATCTTTTGACAACAAACAAAAATCTACAAATAAAACCCTAGGTATTCTTAATTATTAGGAAAAAACCAAGTAATTTTAAAGAAAAAAAGAGAAGAAGCGAAGCCTTGACATACCTTAACAAGACTTCGAAATATGGAGAAGAAGAGCAGCTCCTAACAGCAGAAAAACAATTCTCTAACAACCCACACAAATTTGGAAATGAACCCTTCGATCACCTCCAAAAACAACCCAAGTTATTTAAAAAAATGTTCCTTGAAACAACTCCAAATTTGCAAAAGAAATCAGCTCAAAAGATCTCCATCTCAACTGTTCAACCAACTCTCTAAATCTGCCCAAGAACTCCTTCAAAACAACCCTGCAAATGGCTCTCCAAAACCACCAAAGAAACTCAACTCAAAAATTCGAAAGAGCTCAAATGAATAGTATGAGTGAAATAGAAGGGGACCTCTTTAAATAGGCTTGAGTAGGCCCTAGGGTTAGGAACTCATTAAACAATAGTTATTTTTTTTTAAAATTTGAATTCCTTTGGGTCCATGATGTGTCGTACTAAATTTGTATCGAACTGGTCGGTTCGGTGAAAAAAGTTTGGTTCTGTATGGAACTGGCCAATAAATGGTTGAGAAGGGCGATTTGAACCGTTTTTTCCCCAAAACCGGTTGGATCGGTTAGTTCCAACGGTTCTGATAACATTGCTGTGAAATCTCGCCATCCATGTGAGGAGGGAATCTGCATGAAGGCGCATCATTGAGCCAATCATTACCGTAGTCTGTCACAGGGTTTGCCGAACTTGAACCTTGAGGTTCGAAGTTCGGCGAACTTCGAAACAAAGTTTAGGTTCGGATGAGGTTCGACTGAGGTTCGATTCAAGTTCACTCAGTTCGATTCAACCAATGAAATGTGCCCTCGAACCTACATACAACCTTCAAATGTGCAGTCGAACTTCGAGGTATCTCTCCGTGATCCCACGGGCTACAACTAATGGCACACATAGCTATTATATATATATATTTTAAATGTATATAGTCGAACCTCCTCCGAAAATTCGAACCCGAATTGAACCTAATCCTTGCCGAACCCGAACTCGAACCTGAACCATGTGGCATAGAATGTAGTATTTGGGATTCAATGAGTGAGCCAAGCAATGCAAAGGTGTGCAATTCTTGTCCCACCCGTTGATAAGAATATCCTGTACGGTAGTGAATAAGGTCTCTGCTAATGTCCCATACTCGGGGGCATTCATGCTGTAAAATAACGGTCTTCACAGACTCAATCATCGGATCCCACTCCTCATAAACTGCTCCTAGGATGGGCCGGTCTATCTACAAACCACAACAAAGAGATGATAGGGTCCATGATATGAATGGTAAGATCTATCCTCTTGTACCTACCATCATCTAACACTTTATCCTCTTTTTTGAAGAAGTTTGATCATCTTTCTCCAAAAAGAACAAAGCTCTGAATTAACCATGGACCCAAGAGTGGTCTTGATCTCCCTCAATCTCTTAAGCATGATGAATGTGGAGGCAAACAGAGTCTCTGCAATCTTCAACAATGATAGATGTGTGTACTCTTTATAGATTGTGAGGGAATTGGTATGGTTTTGTACAAAATTGCAGGTATGGTGTGCATCGTCAAGAAGACTTCCCATCCATGTCACATCCGAAGCAATATATTTAAGTGCTAAATTCAAAGAATGAACAATGCATGGTGTCCAAAATATCTGTGGATATTTATCTTCCACAATCATGCCAACAACCTTGCAAATAGGTGCATTATTTGTAATAATTTGCACACATGCATCAACACCTACATCTTCAATAACTTTAATGAACAACTCACCCATATATTGTGTATCCTTGTATTTTCCTAGAGCATCCACCAGCTTTCAAGAAAACTAGTCCATTCAAGGAAGACACCATGAAATTGATGAATAGATGGCGTGCTGCATTTGTCATCCATCGAGAACAATACTAAGATTGGAAGAGGGCCATGATGATTTAATAGGCTCTAGGATTTCATCCACCTCCTTTGCCTTAAGAAACAATGTGATTCTAAGCCTCACTGGACTAGGAAGCACATATCCAGTTGGATCCCGATCAAGTAGAGCTCGACACATCTCAATAAACAAGGGAGATTGTGCAACATTGAATGAAATAAAAGTTGAGATAGAGAAAAAAAACAATGGTAAGATCAACCTCATCTCGCCTCTCTTGCTGAAATATCTTGTCCATTGGACCAACTGCCCTCTATCTTGCTTGTTGAGTTGCACTCCCACTCCCAAATTGAATTTTCTAGATGAGTTCCTCAAGAATGGAAGAGGATCCTCGTTTTTGTTTTTCTTACTTATTGCTGCCACATTTCCCAAGCCTACATTGTCCTCTCTTTCTATTTCTCTTCATTTGGATACACTCATTGATTTACATGGTCCAAGTCCACACGACTTCCCCAACAAATGCCCCTTGAATTGTTAAAAGGTGCTCTTAAATTGAGTATGGAAAAAACCACATGGCCAAAGAACATTCCCTCCCCCCTTTAACTTGGTTTCGAGCCCTTGATGTCTTGTAACATACTTCGACAATGGATTTTTTTTTTCTTGAGCCCATTGTCTTGCTACAACAATGTTTTTTTCAGCATTAGAAGCTGCACTTGCAGCTCCACTTGCCACATACATGACACTAACATAGGGTGATGAAGTTGAAGGAGGGGAGGCAACATCAACAATGGCATTCCTCCCTTTCCTTTGACTTTTTCTAGCTGCCCTTGCTGATTGAGCCATGATTTCTGTGAAATGAGGAAGAAAACAAACTCTTGTAGGAAAAAACTTGAAGTCTGGTTGACAAATCCACTTGCCAAGCACTTGGAATCCCTTCAAATCTGCAATTTAACCCTCAACTGCACACGAAGACACCTTAGAGCTCCAACCTCTAGAAGAAAATGCAAAAAAATGAGGGATAGGTCACTTTTTGAGAGGCCCACTGGTCCCTTTTGCGTGACACATGTCCTAAAATTGGGACATGATTAGGGCACATGTCGAACACGTGTTTGGCACGTACATGACACATGCCTAACATGTGTCCGAGTCAGACACACGGGCCCTTAAGGGTGTGTCTTGTTACATAGATGATTATATATAATTTTTGTGATGCTCCTAGCCCCAATTAAATAATATCCTTGATATAGTAATTTTTTCCCATATCCTCTAAAATCAAATCAACGCAATGGGTGACACAAGGAGTCCAAAACAAGGTTGGAATCCTCTTCATAAGAAAATTGCTAGTGACCACATAATTAGCACAATTATCCATTACAACATGTTGTGGGCCAATCTCCTCAATGAATCCATCTAACAACTCACATAATAGTGCCTCATCTTTAACATATGCAGATGCATCAAAAAAGATAATCAACATTGCCCCCTCGGGACAACTAACCAAGAAATTAAGAATGGTCACGTCCTTTCCATCTTGTCCAAATGTGTGATGTCATGGTGTATCTAAAGACTACCAATTTGTGGGCGTAATGGAGCTTTTCATTTTGGAGTATAAGCCCTTTCAACTTGTCATAGGTAGGGGCCTTGTACCTCAAGTCAATAACAAGAACATCAACATCAAACGTTGATTGGTAGAATGGGTTGTACTTGGAAATGCTGGAAGGAATGTCAATCCATAGAAAACATCTACATGCAATCTTGTTTGCTTCTTGCTTTTCCTTTATTTTAACCATTGACTTAATGGAAGGTTGTTCCCTAGTAGTGGTTCTCATAATGAAGAAATGGAACTTGTTGAGGGAATTTTGGAAGGTGAGGTTGAGGAGAGGTTCTCACTTCCCCTTGTTCCAGATAATTTTTGGTTCCCAAGGTTCTTGCAACTCCGCCAACAGCTAGTTCAAGTTGCAAAGCTTCACTCTCTTCTTTCTTCCTACCCTCTCTCTTGATTGACAATGAAAACAATTTTTGGGGTTGATTTTTCACATATTCTCACTTCAAACCTTTGCAAGGTGGTATTTTAATTAGTTTGTTTTGCTATTCATTTCCTTCTTACAGAACTTGTAAACCAATCTCGTCGATTATGAGGGTCAAGTGGTTCACCATATTCCCACAATGGGTCCAAAGCCTTTGGCATTTTCATAGGGCATTGATTAAATCTAGGGAACAAAAGAAAATTGTAAATCAACACCAAAGAATGCTGCAAATAAAAAATCAGACCTACATAAGCATTAAATCTCCCATTAAAAAACGACAAGGAGAGGCAAGTCTAATGGGCATCGCAAATTCTATCTTAAATCTCGAAAAACAAACAAAATATAGCTTAAATTGTTACACATCCTTAGGAAAAGGGAAAAAGTAGAGGAATCAATCCCCACTCCACAATAAATCCACTCATGGTGACAATAACACTCAATTTCCCCTCAGTGTGATGGAATACAGTGAATAACTCCTTTTCTCTCAATCCCCCACTTTTCTTTTCAAAATGAGCGAAGAAAACCAAAAAAAGAACTTTTTATAACCTTCTTATTGTGGTCGTGGAGATATTCCATCAACATACAATATATTGTAGACATGTTGCGATATTTTCAGAGTATTGTGAAATACTCAAATCCATTAAAATATTGTGATAATATTGACGAGGTCAATAATTGCAATATATCACTGGTATAATCAACCTTGGTGAAAAGTGAAGAACTTGTGGAGAGAATGCAATAAGTCTTAGAAACAGACTTTTATTGATATCTCTGAATGCTTATAGAAAATATGTGGGGCTTCATTTGTAGGTTAGCCTCTTATGTGACTATAATCAGAAATAGAGAACTCTCTGTTTCCATTGACTTCACAGTATGTAAGAGACTAGCTTATAAGTGCCATCTCGCACATGTTGTCTCCAAAGAAAGTGGCACTTGCACCAAATTTCTGAAAACCATTGGGCTTTGACTTTTAGATAGAAGATTCAGTGACGTTTTTTGCTTGGGGGAAGTCCCAAGTCTCATTTGTGATTGCTTCAGTTCCAAGGTTCCGATGTTGGCTTCATATGAACATTATGGATTTATGTGGTTTTAGATTCAAAGTGTTGCTGACCAATTTTTTGATTTATACCTAGAAAACAAAATATCTTATTGCTCCTCTTTAGGGGATACCATTCTTTTGGATGATTTCTGATTTATACGTACAAATATAAATATCTCATTGTTCCTCTTAAGGGGATATCATTCGTTTGGGTGATTTCAACTAACAATAGATTCTCATCCATATTTGATGAGGTAGAGTTCTATCTCTACAAGCTAGACTTGGATGATGTTGGGCTTCAAAGATGCTTGACCAATGGATATGACCTATTATGGCCTTATGGTAGTTGCCTTCTCTAATTTGGAGAATCTTGTGTTATTTTCATCCTCAATGGGCTATCTTGTTCTTTTTATTTCAACACGTACACTTGCTTTTCACATTGTTGGGGACCTAGTGTGGTTGATTGTGGTTAATTATGTTCTTGCCAATAGGGGTTATCTTCATAAACATTTTTACGTGCCACACTTGCTTTTCATTTTCAACCATGCTCTAGCTTCCTCTCTTTTATGGATTCAAATAGTGAGAGTGGCTTCCTCTTTATTTTGTTGCAAGGTTTATTTGCTTTGGTCTACCCTTTTACTAGCCACATTTCTCTCATACTTGTTTAGATAGAATTAACTCTTGTTATTATAGTTCTCTTTGTTTGTAGAGTCCCATTGGCCTGTTTTTTTTTTTTTGGACATTAATAAAACTTATCCAAATAATTACAAGACTACTATGATTAAGCACACTTTTGCCAAGTTATATGTCACTGTTGTTGACATGTTTTTATGAGAGCAATAGGAAAACAATATATTTAGAGCCAAAGATAAATTGGGCTTCAAGAAGGAATGCTACTCTGTTGTTCACATCTTTACACTTTGAGCTATTATCAAAGAGACTTTAGAAAATAATTTGACTTTTTGCCTACCCTTCTTTAAGAGGCATTGGCATGTTTCTATGAGAGAAATAGGAAAACAATATAGTTAGAGCCCAAGATAAATTGGGCTTCAAGAAGGAATGCTACTTTGTTGTTCCCATCTTTACATGTTGATCTATTATCAAAGAGACTTTCAAAAATAATTTGATTTTTTTCCTACCCTTCTTTAAGAGGCTTTGTCATGTTGGGTATTCAAATTGGTCATTATTGCTATCATGAGGCTTTATGCGACATTCATGGGCCATATCTATATTGCATATGGCCTTTTTGACCATCCTAGGAACATTATTGGTGTCAAATAGGTTGTCTTGCTTGAGGAGTTCCTTAGGGAGAATATAGATCTTGGTGATGGGTGTATCTTACACCATGTTTTGATCTCATTGCTTCTCCTTGTTGATGACAAGGTCGTCCTCGCCTCCTCTTTTTTACAGCTTGTAGGGGTAGTTGGATGTTGTAGCCCACATTTGTGATCATTGCCTAAGTTGTGGTTAATCTTAGCAAGACTAAAGTTATGGTTCAATGAAACTATTGATGCTTTATTTGAACTGAATTTTTTCTTTAGGGGAGAGCAGGTCATGATCCCTACAACTTACACTCATATCTAGGCATACAATTTACTAGTCCTATGTTTAACTTGAGATTCATGTTCCAATCAGGTTTTTGTAAGGGATATACATCCTTATTTGTGCTTGAGCCAGTGCTTTTAGATCCATCTTTAGGACATCCCTTTGAAAATGCATGTTTTTCACATTGTTAGTAAGCTCAAGTTATCTATGGTTTGGAGGTTTAGGGGTCTAACACGAGGCTTGTTGATTTGGCTCATGTGTAGGAAGTTCAAACTATTATGCTCTAATGTAAGCCTAAGTTTGGAATTCCTCACCCCCTTCTTGCGAGCACCCTTTGGCTTATTTATTATCTTTATAAACTTTGATCTATTGGTGACTTGGCCTTGGGATGGTGGATATATCCTTGGCTCTTTGTTTATCTGAAGTTCAAACCATTATTCTCTAATTTAAGCCAAGTTTGGAAGTTGTCACCCCCTTCTTGCGAGCATCTTTTGGCTTATTTACTATCTTAATAAACTTTGGTCTATTGTTGACTTGACCTTGGGATGGTCGAGATATGCTTACTTGGCCCTTTGTTTATTTGAGGAGACTATCTCCTGTTGTCTTACGAGGATGAGGCAATGTTGGTATTCTAAGGCCTTTCTACTCCTGCACTCTGTAAGTATCTCCATTGACCATCTCCTCCCTTTTCAAGTACCCTTTGGATGCTCCTCCTCTCCTTGTCTCCTTAAAGTGGAGATTAATAGGGTAAATAGGGAAGATATCTATTGGCAATGTCTCTCAACCTCTTGGACCCAAGCATAGTATTCTATGCAGAGCATTTCTTACATTATTGATGGCCATATTGATCGTCCATACTATCTATGACAACATTGGTCATATGGTTTCTTAGGATGATCCCACTTGACTAGTTGAGGGCATACTCTCACCAATTGTGAGTTGAGACTTACAAGGAGACATGACTCACAAACTATGTTCCTTACAAGAGGTTGAGAATGAGGAACATTTCAATGTCTTTATAGAGAATCGTGGGGATCCCTCTCTGCTTTCTTCTATTATCTCTAGGAGAGATGCTTGGCTTGTTTCTTGGATAGTTAGTTGCCTTTAAATCTCAAGGGTTGTGTTGCTCCTCTAGGTCTTCCAGTTTGATCACATCCTTCTTTTGAACCATCTTGGCTAGTGGGCTTGTTAAGCTCGTTTGGATATTGGAGATGTTGGCATGAAAAATAATAGATCGGTTAGATAGTGGCCCCTTACTTGAGCTGCCCCACAACTGGCTTGTCATGTTAGTTCAACAACTTGGCCTAGTGTTTTATCACATGCCCAACTTCATTTTCATCACTAGATATCAATAGATATTTTCTCCTCTTTTAGGAGCTTGTTGACCTTGGATGCTAGGAAATTTTGTGCAGAGCTCCCTATTGTCTCCTTTAGGCTTTAGCCTAATCGACTCTAAGTGCAGGCATCTCTCCAGATGATATTATGAGAGTATTGATGACTTTGCAATGATTGATGGGAATAGAGGTCCCTCTCTGTAGATTTTAATGACAAAAATCAACAAGCTAATATTTTTGTCAAACACTTAGCAACCTAGAGATCACTGCCTTTCATGAACTTCCAAAATGTCTCAAACCCATATTCAGAAATTACCATAAGCAGAAATACACATTGCTAAGCAAATATGCAGCGGAAATAAACACAATGGACAACATTCAATAACCCATGAAAAACTCGAAAATTTAGGCAAATGCTAGGGAAAACTCCAATGTGGGGAAACCCAATGAGAGAGAGAGAGATCTTATTTATTGCTTCATGAAAGTACATTACAACAACATACAACTTTCAGCCAAGAAGAAATACCTCACAACAACAAATATGTCCTAGAATTTTCTGCCTTGAAAAACGTGCCGTACAATTGTATGTCCTCAAATTCTGTGTCTGGAAAAATGTGCCTAGTTGTGTGTTGTACGACCTGCATAGTATGGCTCAACAAGAAGAAAATACATAAAAAATTGCCACGATTTTCGTGCCAAAAGGATGCCTCGAAAATCATGCCATCCTTGCCGTACGGACTGTATGGATCCGTACAGTATGGCCCAGCAACAAAAAACAGGACAACACACAGGAAAAAGTCTTGGGATTTGTGCCCTCATTTTCTTGGGAAATGTGCCCACCAAGCTGCTCACTTTCCTCTCAAGCTCTCTCGCAAAATCTCTCTCAATCTCCTTCACTTGTTGTATCTTGCACGCTACTCAATGCATTCTTTTATAAATCTGAAAATGACATTTTCCCTCCAAAGTGTCTTTTTACCTATGTTGCACTGGTTTTCGGGACGGGGGAACGACGGGGACAGGGGGACGCGTCCCCGGGACGGCTAGAGTGCACCCCCAAAATTTTCAGGGGACGACGGGTTGGGGAAGGCAATAATATATATATATATATATATATATATATCAAAAAATATTAAAATTCGCCATAAACATTTGTACTTGCTTCAAGCTTGTAAGCATATCAAGATATACTATACAGTATTATGCACAGCCCTTACACTTGCCAATTCTGAAAAAGCTCGACCAATTTAAAAATGGGCCGAGTGACATTTCATTATTGGATGCTAGACAAGAGAAAAATGCAGTTTAGCTTTAGGAAACTTAAATGAG
>SNQJ01S0170840.1:5402-20578 GCA_010110895.2 Picea sitchensis | reverse complement strand
CACATTAACTACAAGGGATAGGATATTAAATAAAGGGTATAAGGGTCATTAACGGGAAAGGATAATAAGGTAATAAATGGTTTAGGTAGGGGGTAAAGGAGGCGGGGGGAGTCGGTGAAGGAGGAAGATGGAGGGGAGGTCATTCTAGCGAGGGATGAGCGATTGATTTTGGGGGTCTAGATTTGTAGAGAGGAGTGGAGTTTTTGGAGTGGGATTATATCAGTCAGGCACCGGGGTTGCTGGAGGTTTTGGGCACAGGGGCCAGGATATCCATATGATATCCTGGAGCTAGGAAGTTACCTAGTTGTTAGGGAGGAACTAGGTTTTGGGCAGTGTTTTACAGTGTTTTACAGTGTAACAGCGGTCAAGTGTAGCAACGGTCAAGAAGGTAAAGGACAAACATAGGGTTATTAGCATCAGACCCAGGTATTATTTAAAATTATGCATTATTGTTAATCTATTATAAAATTTTATTATTATTGATAAATTTGTATGCGAATGTGCTAAATTAAAGAAATTCTTGAATTTTACTGCTATGTTGTAGAATTAATGGATGTTTAATTTAATTCGGCCACTACAATAATTTATACATATAACCCACAAAATCAAAGGCCAAATGACAATGTCGTTGCTATAATCAAAAACCTTAAATATAAACAGAATGTTAACATTATTGATAGTTAAAGAACGTAGCGATAAGTTTAAAAATAGAACCAATTCGATTATCTCTTTAAACCTTGATAAACTGAAAGGAAACCAAGAAATTTTCTTTATGAAATAATTTATCACTACTACCAACTGTGTGGACCCAACTCTATAATACTACATGAGTAAAATAAATTTTAATACATATGATTAATTACTATGTCCTAAATTTAGACTCCAACAAAAACAATTACAGAACCCTCTTTCACATATAAACTCCCATAATACATAATAAACTATATATAAATCAAAGTGGGTTCATCATATATATACTAGTTAATCAGCTAACTAACTTCAAAGATGAATGATGATATCAAATGTTCATCCACGGCAAGGGTCTGTGATGGAAACCAAATTACCTTTTAAAGGTTGAGCTCCCTAGCCAAGGAGCCAGGCCAACACCTATCAATAAAGGACACAAATATGGAAGTTAGTATAGCACCTGAGAAAAACATTTCATCACAAGAGAAAAAGGGTCATTAAACGAAAATAGTACTTACGGGATTTTTGAATAAGGAATGGGTGCAGAAACTCTGCCATTTTTGGTCGAAAAATACCTACATTAATGCACAAGCACATCAAAAAATAAAACTCAAACTTGCATAAGTGATTGACGAAGGGATAGGGTATAAAATTATTACCGAGACTAACTCATAACCAAGATGGATTTCATGTAGAGGAATGCTTCGACTGAACAACGACAACTCTCCCTTCTCATGGGTACCCTCAGAAACAATAAGGGACCATCATTAGCCAAGCATCCAAAATAAATATATCGTAACGGAGGAATGAAAATAGTGAATGAATTAAGACCAAGTTCATGCAACCATTACTAGAATACTCGATGGTGTTCTCCATACCCAAAACTCACGATAAGGTTATGGTAACAACAATTACTGATTTTTTTATCCATAGAAAAGGAAATGGATGCAGGACAGTAGGTCTCTCGACAAGCCATCACCCTTAACAGAGTATGTAATGGGACTGTTAAACCAAATAAGGACCAAAACTCTAAACACGATCATAACCAGTATTTCAACGATAGAGCAAGCCATGCAAAGGGAAATGAACATCACAGGTAGCATGTACATAAGTTTAATAGGTGACATAGAAACCCCATTATTTTGGTAAAGGAAAAATAAATAATAGAGAAATGAATCCCTACTGAACCAGCAGGAAACCTCGCCTTCCTCTGGAATTTTTCTAACAATGCAGTGGAAATTGGAAAACTGCATGGAGTGATTGCGACTTACCCACCTGATTCTTGTTCCAAGATACCACACTTGGCACACAGAAAGACTACCACATACGGATTAGGCACAGATGTTATTTATGAGTATAGGGTACGTTCAACCTTAAATTTAATAACTCTCAACCACCCATGTTTTATTATCCCCAAAGTATGATTAACGCTGACCAACAACCATAATAACAAGTATGATTAATATTTTTACACTTATGTTTCCATGATCGGATGGTCGGGATAAGTCACATTTACTTGTAACGTTATTAATCCACCAACTTAAGTTTTAAACACAAAGGTCACGACGAGGGTCTCCCTTAGGGAGACCAATGAAGGTTCTTAACACAAAATTCATACATAAGAGTTTCAACCTAAGATTTAATCCTACCACAAAGAATTGTAACATAGTTTCAATTTATGACACGAAGACTATGAAGCAGTACATGTAAGTACTTGATACTTTTAAAAGTAAAAAAATCAAAGGTAAGAGTTGTCTTGATAATGAGATTTTAAATAATTCAGTTTTTTTCCTTATTTAAGGTTAATATAAAATATTATGGTATATAAAAAATAAAAATAAATGGGTTTGTGACAAAATGGAATCAGAGCTTTAGGAACCAGACTTGGCCTTATGAGATCAACTACAAAGACTAATTTACTATTGGTATATTTTTTCTTACCACTAGGAAGAATATTTCCATTTGCAGGAAGGATGACAGACGTACCTATTCTACCTAAACAAGGGTCACATAAAAATGAACCAGAAAATCATGAACAAGGAAATATATGGGTTAATTTCAATGAAAGTTGGGATAATAGAAAACCATAGTTAATTCAAACTGTAGAGGGTCTAAAAGAAGAATTGAATATTGTTAAAGCGTACAATGAACAAATTATGACGACACAAGAAGAACTTAACACAATATCGTTAGACAAATTGTGTAATCAAAATTCTAACAAGAATAAAGGTCATTTTTCCAAAAATTCTAAAACTGATCTACACAAGAAGAAGTCTAGGAAATTTGAACACATTGAATCAATGACAGAATCTGTTTTTAATGAAACTGAAACTTCAAGTGAGGATAGTTCCAAACTGGAGAAAAGAATTAAAAAGAAACATAAGCATCATGATGAAATTATGGGAGAATTTAAAAAGATAAAACCTCTAATATTTAATGGTGAGATTGAAACTGGAGAAGAGGTAGAAGCTTAGCTTTCTGGGATGCAAAAGTAATTTTGAATATATAATTATTCAAGTGAATTTAAAGCAAGAATGGCTATCTATAATATGACTAAGAAGGAATATATTTGGTGGAAACATATAAAAAGGGTAAAGAATATTAAGGAACATAAAATCACTTGGAAAACTTTTAAGAGATATTTTAAGAAACAATATCTATGAGAACAATACTGAAAGTAAGGCTAAAGAATTTTATAAACTGAAACTTGGAAATTTAACCATTAAGGACTTTTGTAGCAAATTTTTAAGCTTATTATGCTACATACCATATATTGTGGATGAAAAACCAAATATACAATGCTCCGTGAGTTTCCTACCTACCTCATATAAATATAGGATTGAATTTGACAATCCTAAGAATTTAGAAGAAGTTATGTGTAAGGATAAATTATGTTTTGAACAATATAAAACCAAAAATGAAAATACTAAAAACTAGAAGGGAAAGAAAGTGGAAAGGTTTGATCCACGAAGGAAAGTTTTTAAATAAGAACATTACAAAATGGTTTCATGGAAAAAACTACAGAAATAAAAGCCTTATAACCTGTATGATAATAAAAATGAAAAATCAACAACTTTTTATAACAAAGAAACTGCCAAAAAAGAACCGGTAAAGTGTTGGGGGTGTGGTGAACCACAATACTTCAAGGATTGTCCTCACAAAAATAAAGACAACAACAATATACATACAGTTCGAGAAGCTACTACAGTTTGTGAAATAGGAAGGAGTACCCCAAAGATTAGTGCAGCCTTGGAGAACATACAAGTAGATCACCAAGCTTCCATGGTGGAAGTAGAAGGTATTTTGAATAATCAACCAATTTCCATTTTGATTGATCCAGGTTCTAGTCTAAGTTATGTTTCACCTAAAATAGTAGAAATTTGTAAGTTACGAAAATAAATTTTTTAAAAGGCATGGCTAGTACAGCTTGCTATAGGAACAAAAAGGAAGGTTACAAATCTTGTTAAAGGATGTGAAATTAGTATGAATGGCTTTAAAACTAAAGCATATTTAAATGTTTTGAAACTAGGATCATATGATGTATTAATCGGTATGGACTAGTTAGAAAAATATAAGGTAATTCTAAATTGTTATGATAAAACATTTACTTATGTAGATGACAGTGGTAACATTATTGATATTAAAGGAATACCAAGAACCATTAGTATTAGGAAGATATCAACTTTTCATATCAAAAGATGTGTTCATAAGGGATGCAAAGTATTTGTTGTCCATGTGATAGATAATGAAAAAGAAGAAAAAAAAAGGGATATAGAAAATTTCCCTATGTTACAAGAATTCCAAGATGTTTTCCGAGAGATTCCTAGATTACCTCCTAAGAGAGAGAGATATTTCTACATAGACTTATTACCAAGAGGAGTGTCAACTTCAAAGGATCCATATCAGATGAATATCGTGGAACTTAATGAACTAAAATATCAACTTCAAGAGTTATTAGACAAAAAGTATATTCAACCAATTGTATCTCCTTGGGGAGCACCGATATTATTTTTCTAGAAGAAATATGGAACCTTACGACTATGTATAGAATATTGACAACTTAACAAAAATGATAATTAAAAACATTTATCATTTACATTGCATCGATGATCTATTCGATCAAGCACGTCGGGAAACAGTCTTTTCAAAAATTCATTTACAAACAAGATATCATCAAGTAAGAATTAAAGATGAAGGTATATACAAAACAACTTTTAAAATGAGATATGGGCATTACGAGTTTGTAGTGATACCCTTTGGGTTAACAAACACCCCAACCTCATTCATGTGTCTAATGAATAATATCCTAAGTAAATACTTAGATAAATCTGTAATTTTCATTATTGATGACATACTAATCTAATCAAAGAAAAGAATGAACATGAACATGAAGAACACTTAATAATAGTTCTACAAATCTTGAGATAACGACAACTATTTGCTAAACTTAGTAAATGTGATTTTTACAAGGATAAAAATCAATATTTAAGGCCCATAGTTTCCAAACAAGGAATAGTTGTGAACCCTAAAATCCATTATGGACTGGACAATTCCAAAGGATGTTTTGGACATTAGATAATATATGGGTATAACAAGTTATTACCAGAAGTTTATTGAATGGTTTTTAAAAATTGTTCATCATATAACATCCCTACAAAAGAAAGGAACAAAATTTATATGGTCTGAAAAATTTCAAGAAAGTTTTGAAAAACTTAAACATCTCCTAACAACAACTCCAATACTAAAAATAATAGATCCATACAAGGACTTCATTGGATGCAAAGATGCTGCTTTGAAGGGTTGGGAGGAGTATCAATGCAATATAATCATGCATTTGCTTACGAATATAAAAATATTAAAGAACAAGAAAAACATCATGTAACACATGATTTAGAGTTAGCTGCAATAATTCAAGCACTAAATATGTGGCAAGATTATTTGATATGATGGAAATTCCTATCAATGTCAGACAATATTTCTTTAAAGTACCTATTCGATAAACAAAATCGCAATGCCCGACAGGCAAGGTGGTCATCCTTCTTTAGCGAATATGATTTTGAGATCAAACACATAAAAGGAAAAGAAAATAAGGTATTTGATGCCTTGAGAAGACATGAAATTATGATTTATATAGCTACAAGAAGTAATTATGAAACCGACTTAGAGGAAAAAGTCAAGATGGCGGTAGAAAAAGATAAAGAATATCAAATTACTAAATATAAATTAACAGAAAATCAAGTGGAAAATGAAAAAGCAGACCTCATACTTTCTAAAAATGGATTGTTGATATATAAAAATAGGATCTATATACCTGAAGTAGAATAAATTAATTACTAATACTGAATAAATTACATAAAAATCCATACTCTCGACATCCTAGATATCAAAATATAATTATTATGCTAAGGAAGGAATTTTATTGGCCTAACATGAAAGGAGAAACTGTTGAATATTTAGCTAAGTGCATAGAATATAAACAAGTTAAGGTTGAACATCGACATCTAGTCAGATTCTTACAAGCTTTACCCATACCTAAATGAAAATGGGAAATTATAGTATGTACTTTATAACAGGTTTTCCTAAAAGTAGCAAATATAATGATTTTATAACGGTTATTGTTGATAAATTAAGTAAATAAACACACTTCATACCAATTAAATCCACTTATAAATCTATTAACATAGAATATATATTTATGAAGGAAAACATCCAACTACATGGAATTCCTAAAATTGTAACCTCAGATAGAGACACAAAATTTACCGGAAACTTTTGGAAAGTTGTATTTAAAGGCTTAGATACACAATTAAACTTCAACACTACTTACCATCCTCAAACAGATGGGAATATTGATGGGAATAGTAGAGGATGTGCTCATAATTTATGTTATGGAAAGACCAAACAAATGGGAAGAATATCTACATTTAGTTGAATTCCCATATAATAATCATTACCAAGCTTCATCTAAACTTACTCCTTTTGAAATTCTTTATGGAAGAAAATGTAACACCCCTTGTTTCCTGAAGAAATCATGCCAAAATATTAATCATAGGACCTGAAATGTTAAAGGAAATGGAACTAACTATGAAACAGGTACAAAAAAAATTGAAAGAAGCTCAGAAAAGGAAGAAAATTTATGTAGATTCCAAAAGAACTCCAAGAGAGTTCAATATTGGAGACCGTGTGTATATAAGAGTAAGGCCTAAAATAAGTTATTTAAGAGTGGGTAGGTACACTAAATTAGCTCCTAGATATTGTGGTCCCTTTTGAAGTGTTTGCATGAATAGTACCTGTAGCCTATCATCTTGCAGTTCCAACCACAGTAAAAGTGCATGATGTATTCCATGTTTCGCTGTTAAAAAAATATATACATGATCTTACTCATGTTGTGGATTGCAATATGATACAAGTATACTCAGTAGAGTTTGATCGTATACTCGATAGGATGGATTTTACACTCCAGAATTGATCCATCAAACAGGTAAAGGTGCAGTGGTGGCACCTTAGTCCTGAAGAGGTTACATGGGAAATGGAGGATCACATGCCAAAAGAATATCCATTTATGTTCTATAATTATCGATATCAATATTGAATAACACTGAGGATGGTGTTAATTTCTAAGGGGGGTGGATGTAATACCCCGAAATTTTTAATTTTAAAATTATTATTTTATTTTTATTCTTTTTTGTTAATAGCACAGTATTGATCTTAGTGCTCTAACTCAAAACTTATTGTTTTATTTTTATTATTTTATTAATAAAAGAGAAAGAGGAAACACACATGAGGTGGGACTGTTAGAAGAGGAAATCCATGGATCCAAATAGAAACACGAGGTGACAATAGAAGGGGGACAATGGGTGAGTGTTGGTTGATTTAACTCAATAGAAGTGAGACAAGATCTCCGGTTTTTAGAAACATGTGTAAAAATCAAATTGATAGGTGGTCAATGGGAAAAAAATCAATTTGACAGGTGGTCAATGAGAAGGAGGCTCATACAAGTGTCAAATACCTAGGTAAATATTAAAAAGAAATAAAAAAAGAGAATGGGACGCCATTCTTGATCGAATGAGAAATTTGAGAAATATTGAAATGACACAAAAATCTTCACATAAATCTTGGAACCCTATACTCTGTAAGAGGTAAATTGGTTGGTTTCGGATTGAGATTTAACTCGGGGGGACAAAGTGAGAACATGTGGTATATTTTATCTAAGTTTGGGAGGAACAACCCACTTTACCCATGTTTTCCCCTAAGGAAATCTCAGTTACAAGTTTTTCTTACGGTTTGTTTCATCCATTTTGTTCTGGATTTGAATATTGTTTCTTCGATATTCTATGGATAACCTATTCTGATTTACTTAGTGTAGAGATATAATTTATAGATATTCTATTAATATTTTAATCTTCATTCAATTAAAATTTTAGGGATATATATAATTGTTATAATTGTATTATTATACTATACAATTGCAACGATAAATATCAGAGTCAACAATTTTATCCATATCCAATGCACAATGTTTAAAAATAGAATCATAGAACATAGAGGAGGTTATATACACAACGATCATGCTAGATGAAAAGATGATAGATATATTGTCGTAGAGAACTCTAGAATATACACACATAAAGGAATTTATGTACATGCTACAAACATGCTAGATGTAAGGAGGATAAATTTATTATCATAAAGAAACTCTAGAATATACATATACAAAGGAGAATTTATACATATAACCTACAAACTCAAAGGCCAAATGATAATGTCGTTGCCATAACCAAAAACCTTAAATATAAATAAAATGCTAAGATGACTGATCTTTAAAGAAGGTAGAGATAAGTTTAACAATACAACCAAGTCGGTTAGCTCTGTAAACCTCGATAAACTGAATGGAAACCGGGAAGTTTTCTTTATCAAATAAGTTATTAGCACCGACTCTGAAATACTACGGGAGTAAAATCCCCTTTAATACATATGAGGAATTACTCTATCCTAAATTTAAACCTCAACAAACAAAAAAATTACAGAACCCTCATTCACATATAAAATCCCAGAATACAAAGAAAACTATATATAAACCAAAGTGGGTTCGGCAGATCTATACTAGTTAACCACTTAACTAACTTCAAATCCAAACAGTAAGTACTTGATACTTTTAGAGGTAAAAACTTCAAAGATAAGAGTTGTCTTGATAATGATAATGAGATTTTAAATAATTGAGTATTGTTTCTTATTTAATGTGCATATAAAATATTATGGTATATAAAAAATAAAAAAAATTGGGTATGTGACATGTGGTCAGTGGCTTGTGGTCGGCTTCTGGACTCTTCTCTTGACCATGACAACTTTTATATCAATATCTTGGACCCTTCAGTAAGGGAGTTAGTTCATTCATTTGCTCTAATACCACATTGAAGGAGTAGAAATAGACAACCGTCACACACCAAATACATAAATATAATCCAAATACAGAGTTAGAATTACAACTCAAAATGTGAATACACTACATTCCATTCAACCAAAATAGTTATATATACTACAATGGAAAGCTCTAGAAATCTGTCAAAAGAGCTCTTGAGATCATCAGGAATTACATCAAGAATATTCTGGAGTGCAAGGAAAGTTTTAGACATGAAGTCTCTTGAAGAGGTTCGCAAGTCATTATTCTCACTTACCTTATTAAATGCACGAGATTGAGCAGGAGTAATTACCAAGTTCAACACCTATGAGCCTCCAACACCCTTGCATAATGGCAAGATAATTTTCAAATTGTTCTACCAAAATCAATACTGGGCACCCTTTGTTCTACCAGAATCAATCTTGGGCGCCCAAACATCAACCTAGAGTTCTCTTCAGTACCAGAGTTTTTGCAACTACTAATACACTTGGATCGCCCCTGGGTGTTGCTTTCTACTATATGAAGGATCAGAATGAGTACCAAAACCTAACCTCCTAGAATCTAAATAAAAAAAGTGGACTCTTCGGTAAGAGAACAGAAATACTGTGATTGCCATGACTGCCTTCAATCACACATACATATTACTAGAAATGTAGGATCTTCGATGATAATCATATGTACGGGACAATTTCTCTTCTATTTTGGTTGGGAGATGTATTTTGCTATACAATGATGACACGAGCTTTTCTTTGTGGCGAAGTAAAGGTAAACATCTTATTCTAATCTAACTGTTTGTTTTTTATTTTTTTTTGTTGACGTTATTATAATAATAATAATAATTTATTTTTAAGATCAAGGTCAAGCCTTGACTGATAAAGTCTACTAAGGTATACATGGATATGTTTGAAATTTTTTTATTAATAAATTTGTATTTAATTAATTTTTTTAAACCTAATAATTACATATTAAATTTTTAAAAAACATTTTAATAATATTTAAAATATTTTATAAATAATAAGGATATTAAAAAAGGTAAAGATGTTTTTCTTTACATGTATATTAATAAATAATTCTTTTAAATAAATGAATAACATAAATTCTATATTAATTATAAGATCTACTTATTTAAAACAATCAATTTTTTAAAATAACAATATATCATATCATAAAGTTAATTTTTAGCAATACAATAATAATAATAATAATAATAATAATAATTTATTTTTAAGGTCACTGTCAAGTCAAGTGAGACACCAAATTGGTGTATGAGACCTTCTTGTTTGTAGGACAAGAGATCCCTTCAACCCACCAATTTGACTCGTAAAGTCTACTAAGATATGCATACCCTACCCCCCTCTTTATTTGAAGGTGTGCCCTCATAAAATTAAATAACATATTTTTCCCTTCCTAATTTGTATTTATTATAGTTTAAAATTTTGCTATGTATATTGGCAATCAATTAAAATTTATATTTACTAGCACAACCACTTAATTGTGGTTGATGAACTTCTATAAATCTATTTTTCTCTTTCTAATTTATATTTATTATAGTTTAAAAATCTGTTATGCATATTGGCAATTAATTAAAATTTGTATTTACTAGCACAACCACATAATTGTGGTTGATGAAAGTCTATAAACCTATTTAATTTATAAATACTAATTCTAGTATAAATCTTAATATAATTAATACAATTAATATAATTTAATAAAATAAAATTAATTCTTTAGTTTTTATAAATCCAAAATTAAATGAAATAAGTATAAAATTGATTTATTTATTTCATACCACTAACAAAATAAATTAAAATATCAATTTACAAGACATGAAGCTTGCCTTTAAATTTACCACACATAGCTTAAGGCGTGTCTCTTGACATTTCTTTGGCACATAATTTATTAGTCCTTGCGTGCCAAGGGACTATAGCAATGAGTTTGCTATTGATTTGACATTAATTTTCTTTTTATTTTAAATTTATGTGTGAAATGTAATGTTTAACTTAAAAACACAAATATATATTTTTTGATATAACAAAAAAATTATTTTTCTTATCATTAATTGATTAATATATTTCAAGTCTTATTGATGTCTTTATTTATTTCAATACTTAAAATTAATTATATAATCAATAAAATTTATTATAAATACCATCACACTCTTCCCTACCCACTTGTTATTATATTTATATATTATATTAATATTTTGTATAATAAACCCTTACTTATTTGATAAGACCTTTAAAGGGATCTACTGAATATTGACATCTTTGAGACTTGTGAGGATGTGTCCATCTTTGAGACTTGTGAGGATGTGTCGTGCTAGTCCACGGACCAATTCTCTTTCAAAGAGTCTTTTTATCGAGCATGTTCAATTCTTTATAAAGGTCATCGGCCATGCTCTTACTAATTGACTACTATTGGTTCAACCCGCATAGGTCACCGACTTCTCTTGAACCAGTCTGAATGCCACTAGAGAGATCTAAGTTCTCGTTTTCTTATTATATTAAGTGGCTCTCATTAATACTTAATTTGAGGGTTATCCATGTGCATTAAAAATAGTGTCCCTACCTATGACCATTTTTCCTTTTTCTTTTAAATCAATATGGAAAATACCTTTTTATTTTAAATCAACATGGAAAAAACCTTTTTTCCTATTAAGGAATTCGCCACCTATTTGGTAGACGAAGAGTTTCCGAAAGACAACTAGGAATTGAAGCTGCAGTGAACACAACATGCACACTAGGAGGAGGAAGATGAGCAAAAGTCGCCACCCCTGCCACCATTTCTTCACTCGGAGCACCTGAACCTTATTTTCGAGGTCCGCAGCATGGTGGACGACCAAATCTTCAAAGTTTTCCGCATTAACCAATGCGTGGACATGTTGTACGATGCCTACTCCAGCGCCACCCCACGGCGACAATGCCCCACCTGTGCTTAGCTCTATGCCATTCCTGTCAGACGCGGCAAGGAGACGGACGACCGCGAGGACACCAGTTAATAGGTTATCCTATTCAACATTGTTCAAAACTCTTTCTCTTTTGATGTTTATCAGAGTTGTAGATCTTCTAGCTCATATCCATGGTAGCGATAGCATAGGCATTATCAAACTACTGTTGAAACTGGCCATGCACCCTGGTTTCCTCTAGGCAGGGTGGCAAAACAATGTTTTGAATTTGCATGTTAATTCGGATTGGCCAGTTGTCTCGGTTTCCTTCACACGCGGGACAGCTAGCACCTCCATGCCATGGTGTAATTTTGAAGTATTAATATAATAGGATCTGTTTTTACTTAAAAAAAAAATTGAAGTATTAATATAATAGGATCTGCTTACTTCTTAAAAAAATATATTAACATTAAAAAAAAAAAAACATGGAAAATATCTTTTTACTTAGATATTGATTATTTGTTAAACACGCTTTTAAAACATTTTTCATTAAAAACTAATACTAATACATATGTAAGTTGATTTAAAAAATTAAATTATTGGATGTTGATTGATAAGTTTAAAAACACTTTAAAAGAAATAATAATTTTCTATAAGAAATCTCTTTATTAGTATATTTCTAATGATAGTATATTTCTAAAAGTGGAATATGAATACTAAAAATATATTTTAAAGATTTAATTTATAATATGAATATATGAAATTATTTTGGTGTATATATAAATTTTAAAGAATATTTATTCTTAAAAATATTTAAAAAAAAAGAAATTATGGATAATTGAGGACAAGAAAAATGATGTAATCATTTTAAGAGGATTTTAAAGTTTCAATATTTTGAAGTGCATCTTTTAATGTCTTATATATATATATATATATATATATATATATAATATGTATTTATTTTATAGCAAATTGACAACTAGTTACATTTCATTTCCAAATTTATTTAATAGGGACTAAGCTTCTATGTAGCCCTTGTTTATTAACCTTCAATTGAAATCATCCCTATCAATGTGTCGCAACAAAATGTAAATCATTTGTCACTTGAATAGTAGTCCCTACCAACAAATTATTTCGGACTGAAAGTATAAGCACATTGAAATTAAAATGCAAATATTTGATGAATTCAACACACATTCAGATGTTCATTGATGTTGCCCCATGGAAATTTATTACTCTTGAAGAAACCATAAGTTTATATAGTGTACATATTTTTTACACCTAAAGGTTTAGGGTCAAGCGCACGTAAAGATTTTATTTATGCAGCTACATTTCACTGCTATTAGGTTTCATCTTATAGATGGCGTAGATTTAAATGGTGACAAAGTCTTGGGGAGTTGTAAGAGGTTGGGTCTTGTTATGGATTATCTTCACCATATAATATATGTACAATAATGTTGTGTAAGCAGTAAGGTAGTCGATGTCGGTGGTAAACTAAGCAAGAGGCCTCACTATCATATCCAAGTTTGGAATGCTACCATATGAAAATGAGCATCGTCTTCTCTATTTATTTTTTTGTTCGTTAGTTTGTCTATGACATGTGGGACTAAACTGTGGCTAGGAAACTGTGACTCAGGGGCATCTAAGCCATCAAAATCACCTGGGGATCGCACCCGGCCTAAGCCACACCAACCCTTAACATGGTTGGATGTTTTGTCCCCACGGGTTTCGTATCGGTGACTTTAACATCACAGAGTGCCTTAACAGTACACTCCATCACCAACTGTCCTACACCTCGGGGACTTTAAAATTGAAGGACATGAGGGTGGTATTTGATCCACTTATGTGTGCATGGGTCATGATATCATTTAATATAATATCTCTGGGTGCAACCACACGTTTGAACACTACCTCAAGGTGCCCCCATGGCTTCAGGTTAGGCCCTCACAGGAATTGAACCTTGCCCAAAAGTGAAAAACTCCTTGCTTTCCAACATTGGAACCAACCCCTTTGGGCTAGCATCGTCCTCTCTATTTACTATTAAAAAATCTTTAGATTTAAAAATAATCTAATTGTTCTTCATTTTTAATAACTTTACTTTGAAACCAAGAAGAAAAAATACTAATAATCGACTGAATGAATATCAAAACACTATATTAACAAAAAAATCTATGTATAATGATCAGATGGGATCCGTCTTCGACGCAATGTATTCCAAACTATGTGAAAGGAGTGTACATGGTGGTTTAGTACAACATAAAAGAAATGGCTCGAGAGGTACATAAGATTCATGGCGGAGACACAATCAACTATCTTTGAGATGTTGTATGAAAAATACTAAAACACACATTTACAGATCGATAGCAATGTTCCCATCTCTTGCAAGAAACCTTCTTTTTACATTTACAGAGTTTTCCATTATCATTACAAATACTTAGATGGTTACAGCGTTGCCAACATTGTACAATGATTTTCAGCTTAATTTAGGTTTCTGATTTTATTGAAGAAAGGATAACGTTAAAAGCAAGTGTTAGCATCAATCACAAAGATTTGAAATTTGGACAGTACATAATGTGGGGCGAATTTATATGTAAACAAGAAAAAATGACTTTTTCAAATGAAGATAACTCAGTTAAAATTTAATTTTTCTATAGACATTCATTAAAAATGTTATGAGTGTTAAGTTTTGGGATGATAATTAGTGGGTTGATAATTAGTGAATTAAGGGTTTGCTTTCCAATATGCAAATTCATATTTGGGTAAGGATTTCACTTTTATTATCTCACCATGCGACCATTGAAGGGAATTTTGTGGTTGGCAGGCTTGCAAAACCTAAAAAATAAATCCGTGAAAGCATGGAAATTACATTACAGAAAAAACTATAATTTAAGGAAACCTATTACAAAAATTTGAAAGAGACATCGAATGCATGCATGTGAAAGAGACATTGAATGCATACATGAAGACCAACCATTGAAGGCAGGGAACCTACCTTCAATGGTCGTTCCCTACCTTCAATGTCCGACCGACATGTGTAACATCCCGCTCTGGCGCACTTACCAAACTTATTCTTTGAGGACACTTGCTCGCAAGTGATCTGGATTTTTATGATGATAAAACTTTTTCCTTCATCATGATGCGTTAAGTTATATGACAGGATGTTTTTTACTACTTTGATGTAGACAGGTGTTGCTGACTCAGTTTCAT
>SNQJ01S0170839.1:4963-20578 GCA_010110895.2 Picea sitchensis | reverse complement strand
GTTATTTCTCAGTCAGAGATGCACAAGGTAGCAACAAGGCCACGACTTTTACCCTATTATGATATGATTAGATGGGCACTAGATCATGTAGATATCCCAACTAGAACTATATTCAATTCTCAAAAGGTAGTCGTTGGATCATTTCTGCCAGAGCACATACAAGAGATGTACAAGCTGTCTCCAACACCAAAATTCACTTACAATGCTAGTTTCTTAGAGGATTTCAACAATAAGGAGTGTGATCAATTTGGAAAAATCCTTTCTGACTTGATCAAAGACTGGTATTCACGCCCCATAAATTTCAGAGTCGATTCTCACGACACATACTCAATTTCATCGTTAGAACCACAGTTCATGTATATAGCAATGATGATGTGTAGGCTCTATGGGAGAGAGAACACAACACATTTATTTCTACCATGGGTACCCATTATACATACAGTAGCGGAAGGATATTCTTTTGACTGGGAAAAAATATTGTCAGATAGTCTGGGAAGTGAAATTACAAGATATCAGACACAAAGAACTAAGGGGAAATCAACTTCATTCTTCATGCCATCTTATATCATGGACTCCATGTGTTTCATGACACCTTTCCCATTGATGGGTTGGAGCTAGACTCTAAGTAGCGCATAACCAATTCACACTTATCATTCAAAACTCTAGGAAGACAAGGCAAAAGATTTCTTCTATGAAATCTGTAACTGAGTAGTGGTGTCGATGCACACTACTATATTTGGTCACCCACCTCCTAGAATTTCAGATAAAATTGTGGCTAACTTGGGCAGTGTGGAAGAGTAGTACATCGAGGAACACTTCTCCTATATTAGAGTTTTTGGTTGTTCAGTTCCTCCATATGTTCTACCGCAATTCTTACCAAACAAACTAGTGTGCCGCGAGGTCGCACGACAAACTGTACTCGGTGGGATTAGAAAAGAACTCAAAGGAGTACATAAAAATGTATGGCCATCTTTTCCCTTACACGTTGGTGCATATTCTTTATTGAATTTCAGCCACTCCAAAGTGGAGGTCGTGGCCTTAGAAGAAATAAAGCTGGTAAACATTGAATTCAAGAAGCATGACCTGTAGAAGGTCGTGGGTAACCACATGGCCAGTTGCGGTCTGAAAAGGTATGAACACGAGGACTCTCCTCAAGACGAGGTTTTCCGAGGAGCGATATCTTATCTGGAGTTCCTAGGTCAGGTTCACGCTCTATCACCTAAAAGAATGATTGAATTCTATGACTTACAAAGGCACCGAAGAAGTAGCCTCCCTAAAGTGTTACAAGGGGGGGTCTCGACGTCACCAGATACACAACAAATAGATATACGAGGTTCAGAAGATGTAAAATATAGCAAACAAGAAACCCAGGAAAACTCAGAGAAAACTAAGGTCTCAACTCAGAAAGAAGATACCCCGGAGATAGATGTATTGGGTAATCAGGACAAAAATCAAGCAGAGACACTAATAAAGAAGGGAGAAGATAAGTTATTATCTACACCAAATAAATCAACTGCAGACATGACCAAAAAGAAGTCATCCATAGAAATCAGCAGCCCCATTCATTTTATCACGCCTTTACAGTTCACAATATGGAACCCTGTTGGAGAGGTAGTATTTATAAACGATCTAACGCAAATTCCTATAGAAGAGATACCTCCCACCGATTTCTTTTTTAGCAAGAAAAGGAAAGTTATGGTTAAGAGATAAACACACCAAAGGGAAGGTATAGTGGTCAAGAGATGCAGAGTACTAACTGATGGGGAGGTCGTAGAAGAGGTGGAATTCACTGAAGAAGTAGCAGGTTCATTGGGGGCTTATGAAACAACCAACTAGTTTTCGGTTGGAACTTTAAAAGAACGGATGAAGAAAAAATACTTGCTAATAAACCAACTACAAAAACAAATAAAGACTATAGAAGAGGACGCTAGAAGTGAGGTCAACAAGGGCCTCGAGCAGATGAGAGCCAGTGACAGAAAAGAAATCCAACAGTTGAAATCCGACCTTGAGGAGATACACAAGACTGCCCAAGTGAGCCAAGGACATGTCATCCATCAAGAGGAGTTGGTACGGAAACTACAAGAAAAATTAAGCTCTACCGAAAGCATGGTTGTAGATATAACAATGTTCCAAGTTCAGGCACTGGAAGTGTGAAAGAAACTGGAGGAAGCACAACAAATACTTCTCTCTAAGGTAGAAATCATTCAAAATCATTCTCAGGTGATGGATCAAGCATTAAATAAAAAAAATTTAAGAGAGAGAGAGAGAGAGGCTAACATTTCCTAGACTACCTTCCAAGAAGCAGTCATATCATCAACAAAGGAAGGAATAGATATGGCTTCCGGATTGTCCATGTCAGAGAAAACCAGAGGCGATATTATACTAAAGTCTTGGGAGTCAAACATAGCCGAAGGTAGGAAAATGGCTAAAGAAGTGAAAGAATCTTGTGAAGAGGATTTGTGTTTACTAGAAAAGGAATTATGCCTTGATAAAAAAGATAGCTCTGGGATACTGGGTCAGATTGATATAGCCAAACATCAGCTCGACATTAAGACAAATATGGAAGAATCCCAAGCTGAAATATCGAAAACAAAATAGGTTGATATTTCTCAAATAGATAAGTAGCTAGTGAAGCCTAATCTAGAACTACAACCTCTTATTTCAGAAGATAGACGAATATAAGAGAGGTTTCCTCGGCTGGAAAATAAATTATACATTTTTAAGGCTAATAACTTAACAGGATCTTCAAGGTTGGTAGCTCAATTTGTGGGAAGATGCATGAAATGTATTGAGCATGGAAAGGGTAACACTTATGGAAACAAATGAATGCAACCTGTGTACATTATCTATTTCAGAGCTAGAAGACAGAAAAGGAAAATGCCAGTGCCAACATAACGAGAAGATCAAGAAGATAGCAAATGAAACGTTTCATCTTCTGTATTTTGTAATTTTAATTATTTTAATAGATAGAGGAAGTTTGACTGTTTGAAGTTGATAAATTTTGTATAAATGCATATTCAAAAGAATGAACGAAGGTTGCTTCTTTCCAGTTGTAATTGAGAAAAATCTGCTCATTGAGGATTAATACAAGTGCAGACCAAAGATTCCACATTTTGTCTAGTTTCAGTTATGTGTTCTTTTGTCTTTTCACATTCCAACATCCTTTATATACTTCCTTGATGAATGCCTAATCACAATTTAGTACAACATCTATTGTGGTTATATTTCATTCAATTTTCTGATAACAAACATATTTTCCTCATTATTGGATATTAGCAAATACAAGACCTATGAGTTAATTAGATTACTATATTTTATGCTTCATTTAAGGTCACATTTATCTATTTTATTCTTCTATAACAAAGTAAGATTATGTTGTATCTGATGCCTTTCTTTGTCTAACAGCTTTATGTTTTTCTCTCATTATATCGAATATATTCAAATTTAACTCAGACACGAAAAACAACCTCTGAGATGTTTTACTATTAATTCATTTTAAGGAATTTTTCTCACATAACTGAGATATAAAAAACAAACTTTTAAACTTTCCTTATTTCCTGATGCTTGGCATTGTGCTTTGAGCCTTAAGTGCAAACTCAGGAACAACATATTTTTGGTGTCGTTTCCAGGGATGGAGAAACAAAGTGATTTTTCCCTGGGAGAATGACATTAGTAAGTTTCTCTCTTTGATACTGAACAAATATTGAATACATTATAAGGATTAATTTTTTATTTCTCACTTGGCAACTCCACAATTAATAAACTGGCATTCGATCAAAGTAACACCAGACAAAAACCTGATGATAAGCAGACCACGCCTGTTTTCAACACTATTTTGTTTTTTAAACCAAGTGGATACCTTAAGCAAACCATCGCGTCCATAAGTAAAGTTTACCAACCTAAACCCACTTAGTCTAATGCTAAGTTTCCACTTGAACCATTAACTCTGCAAGAAGCTTCCACCCAAATCCTTTTCGGAGAAACGTTGGCTGATAGAATTGAAGTCGAAATCATAAACCCCAAATTGGTTTTAACCGAGATAAAGGCCGAAACCGATTCAACTACCCCTTTTGCTAATATAGGTAAATGGATCATATCAATACCCGCTTTGATTGGTATTCCATCAATTCCTGAAGTAAAGAGTCCAACTTCCCAAAGTATTGAAGAAAATATCTTACACTTTGATTCGACTCCCGTTGGTTTTCCCATTTATATATCCTGCAAGTCTAAAGAACCTAGTCCTTGTCTCTCGTTTCCCTACATTCTAGTTTTTATGTCTCCTAATGGTCAGTTATCAAAACCTCTTTCATGTCATCCTAAAGTAACCGAAAGGTCACTACACATATTTTAAAACCCCCTCGACAATCTCTAAGTTTAATCCCTTAGATTACCAATGGATGCTGCCGGTGGAGGTGCTGCCGATGGAGGTGGTGCCGGAGGTGGTGTTGGAAGTGGAGGAGGACATGGTACAGGAGGAGGAGGAGGAGGTGGTCAAGGGACACCCCCACCTCCTATTATTTTCGCTAAAGTAGCTACTAGATATGATCCTTTGGTCCTCCCAGTTCCCCTCCATGACTTACCCAAAAACTATATAAAAAATATGCCAAAGTTCACACGAGAGGGAGACCTAACTGCGACTGAACATATAAATTTCTTTGATCAATTCATCGATATCCTCAGCCTCAAGCATGAATAGGTCTATTCAAGGATCCTGGTTCAAACGTTCAAAGGACAGGCGAGAACCTGGTTCCGAGGACTGTCGGCAAGTTCAATAGGATCATATGATGAGTTAGAAAGTGACTTTCTCAGACAATGGGGAGAAAGAAAAGATTGCCTTTATTATTTAATTGAGTTTGGAGCTTTAAGAAAGAAAAATTCAGGAACAGTTCTTGAATTCACACAAAGATTTAATAAATTATATAACAAGATCCTAGCTGAGGTTAAACCTTCCCAACCTACAGAAAAAGTAACTTTCGTCAGGGATTTTGAGCCCGATTTTGCTCTATTATTGAGAGAAAGGAGAGATGTTGACCTTACTAGAATGTAAGACGATGTTGTAGAGATTGAGTCAAATATGATGGCATCGGGAAAGTTAAAAACTAAATTTGAAATGGGAAATAAAGAAACTAGATGATTTAGAGAACAAGCAGGACCCTCTGGATCTGAGAGGTCCTCGGAAGATAAGATGGATGATATGGAAAAAATAATTAAATAATTATCAAAAAAACATTCAAAGATGGAACTGGATCAATATAAAGAACATCATTTCACTAGAAAATATTTTAGGAGGAACCCTAAATCCCAAATACAACAAAGACCAATTAAAAATGAAGATCAAAAGATTCAGACTCCCTTTAAAAATGAAAATTTTATTGGAGGAGATGGCATACAAGGGTTTGAGGAGTTAGAGAAAGATATGAATAATCTTGGTGATGACTTCCAACAACCTCATCTGACGAGACAAGATTATGAAAGGTCTTTAAATGCAAAATACCAGTCTAATAATGATGATAACATAAATATCACAAAAGATTCTGATTATCAAGGAAGCATCGATAATATAATGGTTGAGCTCCAACAAAAGTATAATTTGAGGCCTAGAAATAGAAATATGACAAATAACCAACCGAAGGAAATCTTGTTAAGAGGGGAAACAGATGAGGAAGTTCCCAAATATAATGAAAGACAAACTGTTAAAAAAAAGGCCGCTGACACACAGTCTGCCAAGAAAAAAACATCAGAAACACCAACTGCTAATATAAGAACAACGAAAATTCCTATGGCTAAAACATAGATTATAAAAGTAAAAGGAGTTGAATCAAATACTATCAGAACAAAAACAACTGAAACACAGACTGCAGAAGCAAAAACAACTGAAACAAAAGTGGCACATACCAATAAATCAGAAAGAAGGGAGATAGATATCCAAACCAGAGAAACCGATAAAACAACAGGAAATTTCAGTCTAGAAAATGAGATTAATAAGATCAAGATTCTTGTACCTCTAGTTGAACTGGAAAAAACAACTACATATAGAAAACAAATTGCCAAATTGGTCAATTTTCCAGATATTGAAAGTCAGGCCGACGTTATAAATTTAGAAGATGATAAACCAAATATAGTGTTTGGTCCTCTTTTTGAAGGTACTAGGGATTCAGTCACTCCTTTCTACATTACACTAATTGTGCATGATCATCAGCTCCATAGTTACATGTTGGATTCTGGAGCCTCCCACAATGTGCTGCCCAAAGATATTATAGATAGAATTGGTCTCAAAATTACCAGACGATACAGAGATCTTTATTCTTTTGATTTGAGAAAACTTAAATGTTTGGGTATGATTAAAGATTTAGTGATTAATCTTGCACAAATTCCTATAAAAATTGTTATGATGGATGTGGTTATTTTTGATATCCCTATGAATTATGGTATGTAGATATCCAGGTCTTGGGGAGCTAAACTTGGAGGATTCCTTCAACTCGACATGACATACGCTACAATCCCCATCTTCGACGGACAGTTCACCCGCCTGTACAGAGAAACGAGGTTGGCATATACAGTAAGTGATCCGTGAAATCCAAATAATTACCCTGTGTATGTCACAATTAGGATTTAGGAAATTGTATACTATCGATCTATGATGATTTAGAAGAATGTATAGAAGAAAACTATACAGAAAAATAAAGAATAGAAAAAACAAATGAAAATGTAAATAAGATTGGAGTTTGGAAAATGTATTTCGATGGTGCTTCGTCATGTGAAGGAGCAAGAGATGGAGTGTTGTTTGTGGCACGTAGGGATGAGTTTATTATTCGTTTCTCCTACATATTATAGTGGGATATTGATTACACCAATAATGTATGTGAATATGAAGCCCTAGTCTTGGGATTAGAGGTTGTCAGGAAGCTGAAAATTGAAAACCTGATAGTTTATGGTGATGCTAAATTGATCATAAATTAGATAAAGAAGTAGTACCAGGACAAGCATCTAAGGTTGAGATCCTACAGAAATTGTGCCTGGGATCTGATTGAGAATTTTTTCTCATCGTTTAATATCCACCACATTCCCAAAGTTAAAAATCAAAAGGCAGATTCCTTGGCCAAAGTCGCTGCAACGTTTGTACCTCATACCATCCTCAAACTAAAGTATCATATAGAAATGAGGCACAAACCATCAATGCCAAGCAATATACAACACTGGCAGGTATTCGAAGATGATAAGCAAATCAAACAATTCCTAGAAATGGTGGACAAATTTGTTGAAACCCATATTGATCAGGAAAATCAGAATGATCCTGTTTGGATTATGCAGGAAGGTGAATATCCTCAGGAGTTTCAAAATAAGATCGCAAATCACCACATGCTTGTACTAAAAAAAATCAGATCCCTAAGGGTATGATCCCTCTGGAGAGATTATTTGATCGTGATGACATTCCCTTAAAGTCTACTTTATAGCCTCATCCCGAAGAGGTTGAATAATGTGATATAGGCACCAAGGAAACTCCTAAGTTGGTAAAAATATCTAAATACCTTCCCCCTAAAGTAAAAATAAAATATGTCGAATAGCTCAAACAGTAGAAGGATGTTTTCCCCTGGTCCTATGATGAATTAAGAACTTATGATACCACCGTAATTGAACACAAGATTCCTCTGAAGCAGGGTGTTAAATCGTTTAGGTAGAAGCTCATAAAGATAAATCCCATACTACTGCTTGTAATAGAAAAGGAGGTAAAGAAACTCCTGGATGCTAAAATCATTGTTCAACTTAGATACTCTGAATGGTTAGCCAATCTAGTACCAGTAAGAAAGAAGAACGATGAAATCAGACTGTGTGTAGATTTCATAAATTTAAACAAATCATCCCTCAAAGATAATTATCCATTACCTAAAATGGATCATGTATTGGAAAAAGTGGTCGGGGAAAACATAATGTCCATGATTGATGGATTTTTAGGGTATAATCAAATTACATTCCACGAGGATGATAAAGAAAAAATCGCGTTCACCACCCCATGGGGTACCTTTCTGTATGACAAAATTCTATTTGGTTTGATGAACGCAGGTGCCACTTTCCAATGAGCTATGGACATCACCTTTGTCAGTGAAAGAGATAAGTTCGTTGTCATTTATCTTGATTATCTAATTGTATTTTCTAAATCTGATGTAGAACACCTGGTACACCTCAAACAAACGTTTGAGAAATGTCGCAAATTCGGTTTGTCTTTAAACCCCAAGAAATCTCACTTTGCAATGTAGGAAGGTTTGGGCCATATAGTATCTCGCGATGGAATTAAAATCGACCTGAAAAAGGTTGAAGCTATAGATACTATCAATATTCCTACAAATAGAAAAGAGATTAAGGCATTTTTAGGAAAAAATATTTTTTCAAGAAGAATTATCCCAAACATCGTTGAAATCGTGAAATTGATTACATTTATTCTTAAGAAGGACAATGAGGTTAAATGGAAAACCGAAGCCAAAGAGTCATTTGAGCACATCAAGAAGGTCATAGGTGAAGCACCAGTGCTAGCAAGCCCAGATTATCTGAAAGAATTCGTAATTTTTTCATTCGCATCCGAGCACACAATCGCTACAGTACTCCTACAGAAGAACGAAGAAGGGTTTCAAAAACCAATAGTATTCTTTAGTAAAATCCTTAGAGACACAGATTTGAGATACAATATAATGGAAAAGAAGGCCTATGCAATGGTGAAGGCCCTAAAGGCTTTCAGGACCTATGCACTACATTCTAAAATAATTGCATATGTACCCACCAGTTTTGTTAAAGATATACTGGTTCAACCCAATAATGATAGAAGGAGGGGTCGATGGCTTGCTAAAATTCAATAATTTGATCTAGAGGTGAAACCAACAAATCTCATCAAAGGACAGGGTTTGGCTAAGTTACTAGCTGAATCTAATTTTAGAGCGCTTGGAATAAACAACATGCAAGAGTGCGAAGGATTTCTGGACATAGACGAATTTGACGATCAAATACCCACAACTCAAATTGAGGAGAAGTTATCTTCTTCAGCTTGGTATAAAGATATAGTATTTTACCTTATAAATCTGTAGTGCCTAGGTTATATAGTGCCTTCTAAAGCTAGAACGTTAAAGTTGCACGCAGTAAAATATTGTATCATAGATAGACAATTATATTGGAAGGATCCTCTAGGATTTTTACTGAGTTGTTTGGTAAAATACGAAAAAGAGAGAGTGATAAATGAATTTCATGAAGGAGTGTGTGGATGTCATCATGCATGGAGAGCAATGACCTATAAAATCCTGAGAGAAGGATATTATTGTCCTAAATTATTTGCTGATGTGAATGCCAAAGTTAGAGCCTGTAATCCTTGTCAAATGTTTTTAGGAAAGCATAAGCCTCCTGCATTACCTTTGGTCCCAGTTAAAATAGAAGCCCTGTTTCAACAATGGGGGTTGGATTTTATCAGTGAAATCAATCCACACTCTAGCGTGCAACACAAGTGGATATTGATCACTACAGATTATTTCACCAAATGGGTAGAGGCCATTCCGACCAGAAATGCTACAGATTCAGTGGTGATAAACTTTTTGGAGGAAAATGTTTTATCCAGATTTGGCTTTCTTCAGAAGATAGTTACATATAATTCCCAGGCGTTTAAATCTTTGGTGATGGTTAGTTTTTACCAAAAATACAATATCACCAAGGAAATGGATTAGCTGAATCATCAAATAAAAGCTTGATCACCATAATTAATAAAGTGTTGAACGAAAATAAGAAGGCATGGCATGTGCATTTGAAATATTCTTTGTGGGAGAATCGGATAAGCATGAAGAAATCGATCGGGACATCCCCTTTTAAAATGGTGTATGGGACTCACGTGGTACTACCCATAAACCCAACTCTTCTTGTAATGAAACTCTAGCAAGATGAAAAGGAAGATCCAAATATTGTCACTAGAAGAATAAATCAACTGAATGAAGTCCAGCAGAATAGGGCTGAACTAGATGGAAAACTCGAGAAGTATCAGGATAACATTAAAGCCCTATTTGACCAAAAATCTAAAGATAGGGAATTCCTCCCTGGCGAACTGGTTTTAAAGTGGGATGCTAGGAAGGAATATTCAGGAAAGAACGACAAATTCAACCATATGTGGTGTGGGCCTTTCAAAATCACAGCTTCTGAAGGGAAGAATTTATTTTTGTTAGAAAAACTGGATGGTAAAACCCTTAATTCCCCTATCAATGGGAATTACCTTAAGAATTTTATGCAATGATCGGTTTCCAAACTCTCATTATACATACCAGTTTGTTCTCTTCATTTTTTATTCACAGTTTTTCATTTTTTCAGTAAGTTTTTACTTTCACTGTAAATAAAACCAGGTTAGTTGATTTCATAAAAACAAAAAATATAAAAATAAGTAACATACAGAGTTTGGTTTGTGTAAGTTCCTGACATTGTTCATATTATTGTCATGCAGGATACTTGCCAATAGCCTAGAGATAAGAGACTGCAAGAACTGACCTTCACGCATCAGAATATTGACTTCCCCTCGAAACAAGTGGCAAATAAATAGTTTGCTTGGTTGAAAATATAAGAGTAAACCTAAGGTATGAGATTCTGCCCTGTTTGAATTTTCAAAGA
This sequence comes from Picea sitchensis, assembly GCA_010110895.2. Lineage (NCBI taxonomy): Eukaryota > Viridiplantae > Streptophyta > Pinopsida > Pinales > Pinaceae > Picea > Picea sitchensis. The sequence goes on along the minus strand of SNQJ01S0170839.1, from coordinate 9,952 downwards.
AGTATCACTTAGAATGATAGAGGTATCATATGTGCAAATAGCGTTACCTAATCTATAACCAGAGAAATGGAAATTATGTTTTAATCATCAAGAGTTTTCTCTGGATAAAATAAAAAATGAAATAAAACTTGTAAAAAAAAAAAGAGCAATAAGAAGACCTAAAAGAGAAAATTTCAAGAATCGAGTATAAAATTGGCACAGGAGTGACCGTACTTATAACAAAACATCTGAAACCTTCATTCTTTTCCCCCACTTGTTTTCAAAGTTGTATTTTCATGTGATTCTTGATATTCATCCCATGGTCTTCACAGAGGAAAAAGGGTCTCATCTTAACTTTAAAAAATCATAAACGAATTTTCAAAACGAGAATAGGTAAAAGTTCTTATAATTCCTCTAAATTCAACTGAAAAAAAAAGTATGTCTAGGCTAATCCTAACTATCTTAGCCCTTCTAACAGGTTTAAATTGATTTGTTTCGCTCAAGAAAAGTCCCTAGAAAATAAAAACTCCCCATGAGAATTTCCCTGTAGGTGAAGGTGTTTTGAAGATCAAAGTAGGATTAGTCCATAATAATCAAAGTGAGTTAACAGACCTCTGTCTCTAAATTATAAGAAGATATCATCCCCGGTATATTTCATACAAATTAATTCCCCCACTTTATGTTTTAAAAATATAAGACAGATGGTGAAAGGAAATTCATAAAATGATTGCCCCCATCTAGTCCAAAAAGAGATGATGAAAGGAAATTCATTAAATGATTGCCCTCATCTCAGCATTTAAATGAAAAAATACTAATTGAAGTGGTGAAAGGAAATTCAATGTGGGAAATTAGATAACTTCACCGAGGTACTGAACAGGCTCGCTGGCAGTGAAGCAATGTCTACGATATTTGCAAGGTTGTTATATGTGAATTATAATGTATGATGGTAACTATTTCTCTTTTTGACTAGATCTACATTCTAAGATAACACGAGACTCCCCGATTAAAAACACTGAAATTAATTTACCTTGATGCGAACAAAATCGAACAAAGGCTTCTATGATGATTAAGGTTTTTTTGATTATCTTAAGTAGATCTGAAGTTAGTTTTAAGAAAAGGAATCCATTGATAAGCCTAAACTCGAGATCAGTGAGTGATTAAGTTTTGAAATTTTTCAGAGATAAGGATGAGATTTTACATCCTTCTGTGTGCCCTCTTTCAGAATGTGTTTCAAAAAAATGAAATAATGAATCCATTTACCCAATAAAGGAACTTGGTCTATTGTTATTCTCGTCCTGCAGGGAGACGAGATCCCTAGATGGAGCCTATGTTGAAACATATATTTTTTCTAAACTTTAGACTTAAATAAGTTTAATTCTTGTTTAAATAAAGACAAACATGCACTTGGATATCACCGTTGATGAATTTTTTTGTTTAATACAACGATCCTAAGTTCTTAAAAGTTATGGAGCCGCCCACAAGTTAAAACGTCAATTCGCTAAAGACAGTCTTCAGAATGTCGGGTTTCCGAGTCTTGCAGACCTAACAGTCCAACATGTAAAGAATCTCAATGTCCCAACATGTGAAATCACAAAACTGCAATAAGTTTTTAGGCCATGTTATTTAAAGCATTAAAAGAGATTAATACTAATTAACCACATCGCGACTTGGTGATTCAGGGATCCTGCCTCGAGCGACCACCAAAGTGTCGATATACGAAGTTGCGAAACTAGCTTATTTTAAATCGAGTTAATTAAAAGATTAATAATGATTAACGATAATTAAATCTTATTGCAACTTCACGTTTCAGGAATCCTTTCTTGAGAGACAACTTGAAATCCCGATACCCGAAGTCACTAAACCCTTAATTAATCACGATTAATTGAAAGGATAAACTTGATTAATATTAATTGATCAAATCATGATTTCGCGATTCGGGGATCATGGCTTGAACTGAAATAAGATTGTCCGAGACTCCAAACCTCAAAATCGATTAAGGTTAAACATGATTAATTAACAAGATAAACTTGATTTATTAACACCTTAAGGAATCTTATTTCCTGTAAAGTTTGCGTTGATTTGAAATGCAGGTAAATTCAAATATTCTCTATGCTTTTCCCAGATCATGAAATATCGACCATTAATGACATTAATAGCTAATTTAGGGAAATTATTTCAAATAAGATCCTTCTTTATCGCCCAAATATTTTTACTAAAGGAATTAAGCGCATTGTTAGTGAAGATATACGTAGACTGATACACTTAAGACAAAGAAGATTTTCTCATTTTGAATTACATTCTCATTTTCACAGAGCTGGCTCAGTGAAATAATCAGTTTTTGCATTTTCATTCTTTGTAACACATAATAGAACTCTAAGACTCGATACCATGGATCCACGAAAAGTGCCTAAAGCAACTGGTGAAAGCTCAAGCCAGAACGTGGAGGTTATCTTTGACACCTCGCCCAAAAGCATAGATATAGTTAAAACCTGGATGCATGTATTTAACACTCTGCAATATGAGTTGGTAAACTTCCCGGATGATTCAAGCGACAATGAAAAGGAAGACTTGTCCACCAACTACAAGTTTATTTCTCAGTGAGAGATGCACAAGGTAGCAACGAGGCCACAGATTTTACCCTATTATGATATGATTGGATGGGCACTAGATCATGTAGATATCCCAACTAGAACTATATTCAATTCTCATAAGGTAGTCGTTGGATAATTTCGGCCAGAGCACATATAGTAGATGTACAAGCTGTCTCCAACACCAAACTTCACTTACAATGCCAGTTTCTTAGAGTATTTCAAAAAGAAGAAGTGTGATCAATTTGGAAAATGACTTTCTGACTTGATCAAAGACTGGTATTCACACCCCAAAAAGTTCAAAGCCGATTCTCGTGGCACATACTCAATTTCATCGTTAGAACCGCATTTCATTTATATAGCAATGATGATGTGTAGGCTCTATGGGAGAGAGAACACAACACACTTATTTCTACCATGGGTACCCATTATACACACAGTAGCGGAAGGATATTCTTTCGAGTGGGACAAAATATTGTCGGACAATCTAGCTAGTGAAATTATAGGATACTAGACACAAAAAACCAAGGGGAAATAAAATTCATTCTTCATGTCAACTTATATCATGGACGCCATCTGTTTCATGATGCCTTTCCTGCTGATGGGCTGGAGCTGGACTCCAAGTACTACAGAACCAATTCATAGTTATCATTCAAAACTCTGGGAAGACAAGGAGGAAGATTTCTTCTATGAAATTTGTAACTGGGTAGTGGTGTCGATGCACACTGCTATATTTGGTCACCCACCTCCTAGAATTTTAGATAAAATTGTGGCTAACCTAGGAAGCGTGGTAGACTAGTACAATGAGGAACAATTCTCCTATATCATAGTTTTTGGTTGTTCAATTCCTCCATATGCTCTACCACAATTCTTACCAAACATACTAGTGTGCCGCAAGGTTGCACGACAAACTGTACTTGGTGGGATTATAAAAGAACTTAAAGGAGTACAGAAAAAGGTATGGCCATTTTTTCCCTTACACATCGGTGCATTTTCTTTATTGTATTTCAGCCACTCCAAAGTGGAGGTTGTGGCCTTAGAAGAAATAAAGCTGGTAAACATTGAATTCAAGAAGCACGACCCGTAGAAGGTCGTGGGTAACCACATGGCCAGTTGCAGTATGAAAACTTATGAACACAAGAATTCTCCTCAAGATGAAGTTTTTTGAGGAGTGAGATCTTATCCAAAGGTCTTAGGTCAGGTTCGAGCTTTGTCACCCAAAAGAATGATCGAATTCTATGACTTTCAAAGGCATCGAAGAAGTATCCTCCCTAAAGTGTTACAAGGTGGAGTCCCGATGTCTCCAAATACACAACAAACAGAGACATGAGGTTCATAAGACGTAAACTCTAGCAAACAAGAAACCTAGGAAAAGTGAGAGAAAACTAATGTCTCAACTCAGAAAAAAGATATCCTGGAGACAGATGTATCAGGTAATCAGGAAAAAAATCAAGCAGAGACACTAACAAAGAAGGGACAAGATAAGTTATTGTCTACACCAGATAAATCAACTATAGACATGAACAAAAAGAAGTCATCCACAGAAGTCGACAACCCCGTTTAATTTATCACACCTTTATAGTTCACAAGAGGGAACCCTAGTGCAGAGGTAGTATTTATAGACGATCTAATGCCAATTCCTATAGAAGAGATACCTCCCCCCGATTTCTTTTTCATCTAGAAAAGGAAAGTTGTGGTGAAGAGAGAAACACACCACAAGGTAGGTACAAGGGTCAAGAGATGAAAAGTACTAACTGATGGAGAGGCCTTAGAAGAGGTGGAATTCTCTGAAGAAGTAGCAGGTTCATTGGGGGCTTATGCAACAACCAACCCATTTTCGGTTGGAACTTTAAAAGAACGATTGAAGAAAAAATACATGCTAATAAACCAACTAAAAAACCAAATAAAGACTTTAGAAGAGGACATCAAAAGTGATTTCAACAAGGGCCTCAAGCAGATGAGAGCCAGCGATAGACAAGAAATCCAACAACTGAAATCTGACCTTGAGGAGATACACAAGACTACCCAAGCAAGCCAAGGATGGCTCATCCAACAAGAGGAGTTGGTACGACAACTACAAGAAAAATTAAGCTCTACCGAAAGCACGCTTGTATATATAATAGTGTTCCAAGCTTAGGCACTAGAAGTATGAAAGAAACTGGAGGAAGCACAACAAAGCCTTCTCTCTAAGGTAGAAATCATTCAAAAACATTCTCAGGTGATGGATCAAGCATTAATTAATATTGTTTTAATAGAGAGAGAGGCTATTGTTGCTCGGACTACCTTCCAAGAAGTAGTCATATCATCAACAAAGGAAGGAATAGCTATGGCTTCCGGATTGTCCATGTCAAAGCAAACTAGAGGCGATATTATACTAAAGGCTTGGGAATCAAACATAGCCAAAGGTAGGAAAATGGCTAAA